>APFE031072610.1:13002-30497 GCA_000404065.3 Pinus taeda
AAGACTCAGGTTGGCCCTCTTTGTTCTCCTCTCATCTATTTTCATAAAAGGAATCAATAGTAGACTTTGATTGTTTGTTTCTAAGATAGCCACCCATCTTAGTGGGAATAGCAGCATCCGTGTGGACACTATTCCCGTATAACAGTGATGACATGTGTCATGCTGAAATGATCCATTAGGATGCTGAAAATGATGAATCTGCATGCCACATGTCTACTGTACCGCCACGTCATTGTAGACATCATATGCCATGTGTCATATCGGAACCAATCATGCACTGCCATGCGTCTCTCTAGAGGAGAGAGAAAGGACCCAGAACTACTTTGAATTTCGATGAAATCCTTTGTAAATTGTTTCAGGCATTCCCAATGCTTTATACTTAAAGCATATCCCCCGGTAATTTAATCACATATCACAACATTTTAGACTTGTCATCCCTACAACGTGCAACCACTGATATTCAACTACGATATGGCTATTCGCTGATTGAACCTTGCCGATGTTGCTTTGTTGTGGTGGCGTGCATTAGACCTCCGATCGTTGAACATTGACCCCTTGCAATCCCGCATATCGCAACTTTTAATATGTGACCAGCTTACCGACCTCTGTAAATAACCGATTATCGATCTCTAATATGACTAATCAAATATCGAAGTTGCTAGTTTGTCTCTGACCTTCCATTATTTCCTACCCCTCTGAACCTCCAATATGCGGGATCTGGAATTAGCACTTAGGCATTTTTTCTCTTTGCTTCTGCTTTGCAAAGGAGAACCTTGACTTTCTCTATCTTTTGAGTCTAGGGTCCATTTCGGGAGATCTATAGCTCATTGGAAAGCTGATTCAAAGCTCCGTCTGATGGTTTCACCTGCAAGATCAACTGAACCAAATGTCATAGGAAAAATCCCCTCCCAACTTTGGACTGACTAGCCTTTTGACACTAGTGACTCTTTTGACATGGAAAATCTTTGGCTATTGGCAATCATTGATCAATATGCTATTCTAGCATTAAAATTACATGGAAAGAGGATAATAACTTGATTCATAGAATAGGACTCTAACATCGGCTCCAATGGGGATGGTAGCCTCCCAGTGAGGTGACTGGAACAAAAAATAGACTAGTAGCCTATTCAAACCATTGGGAAATGGAGTTAAAATAAAAATATAAAACATGATTGATTGATTGACCAAAATAGTTGAAATAAAATAAAACTTTATGACTAATTTGAATACTTATGGTAGCATACCATCAGGATCTTAGGGCCTTCACTGTGGGCTTCAAATCCTAATGACGACTGGCCACACTTTTAGTATTGAAAAGTAAAATGATATAAACAATGGATTGTGAGACCAACTATAAATTAAAGAAGAAAATGATTCAACAAGCTGCCATTGATAGGCTCTCCTCCAAGTAACTCTCCTGAAAAATATTTCAGTAGGTAAGCCTTATTCCCTTGAAATTTAGCAACTTTAAAGGACCTTTCCACAAGCGGTGGAAATTCCCATGTTTTCCTTTTTATTCATTTCAGGCATCCCATTTCAGTACCAAATCTTCTATCTGGAAATGAACTTATTTGGATCACTTGTCAAAAATCTTGTTGATTTTTTCCTATATCAATTGAATATTTCCAAATACTTATTCTCTTAAATACTGGAGATGGATCATTTGATTGATTCTCATTTGTATATCATTTGGTTCCACATCCACCTCTTGTAACAATTTCATCACAGGATCCCCTATTGAAGAGGAAAAGATTGCATCAATGCCATAAAAAAGTTGAAAATGAGACATGCCTTTTGACTTTTTGGTGCTCACCTGATCAGCTCAAATTGTATTAACCAGTTTCTTGTGCCAATTTATGTTGTTCTCTTGCAATATCTTTTTGATAATATTGACCAAAATATTGGAAGATTCAACCAAGCCATTACATTGAGGATAATGAGCTGTTGAGTGTCCCAGAAAAAAAAAATTATACTTATGAAAAAAATCTACCATATTCTTTGATTTAAAAGCAACTGCATTGTTTATAATGATCTTCTGTGGGAAACCAACCCTGGAAAAAATATTAGCTTCAAAAAACTGATGATCACTAATTTTGTAGCATGTCTAGTCAAAAATACATCGATCCATTTGGTAAAGTAGTCAGTTTCTCTCAATATCCACTTGTGTTGTCTTGAAGAAGCAGGATGAGTTTATACGATAAAATCAAGTCCCTATTGTTGGAATGGTGACTCAACTGCTATGGGTTTCAAGGTAACCGAGAGTAATTTCTTCCTTCCTTCAAATAATTGGCACTCTCAACAACTAACAACTCTTTTTTACACATCAACAAACAAATTTGGCCAATAGGAGCCAACCCTCGTGATCTTTATTGTAGTGGATTTCCAAAACAAATACCCACCACAGTCAACCTTATGAAATTATTCCATGGTTTTCTTAGTTTCATCTTCCAATAAACAATTCCAGAAAATTCCACCAAGATCCTTCCAATACAAAAACTAATCTACAATACAAACCTTAACTGCTTTTAAATTCAAAAACCTAGCTTTGGTCTTAGTAAATCCTGGGGGTGCTTGTAGGTGTTGCAATACATACAGGATGTCTGCATACCATGGAGAGACAACAAACCTCTTTGCAACCTATTGGAATGGGCTTGAATCATCTTCTTTTGACAAGGTAGCTATTTTTTATTTTTATTTTTATTTTATTTTAATTTATTTTATTTTTTATTTTTATTTTTTTATCTCCAAAGCATACAGATTTTACTCTGCCATCTTTTTCGCCATCCATTATCCCTTGATCAAATTTGTGGGCTTGATTCCAATATCATACTTAGGTATGACAACGATCCACTTTCCACGTCTACCTTCTGGGTCATTCTGTGCAAGAATGTATTTGACAACAACACTTTGAACGTAAGCAATAACATGTGAATGTAAAATATACACTCAGAAATCCTTCAAAGCCTTCACCAATGAAAATGCCTATTTCTCCATAATACTATACTTGAGAGAAACATCCCTGAGCGTTCTACTAAAAAATGTTATGGTTTTCTCTTCTCCTTGCTGATTCTTCTACATCAAAACAACTGCAATACTATGCTCTAAGGCTAAAGAGAAAATAATAAAATCACGTGTAGTCTGGACTAACAATCACAGGGGTACAAGACAATGTAATTTTAACTTCATTGAATGATTTTTTGCTTTCTTCATCCCATTTTACTTCACTTTCCCTTTTCAACATGTCTGTGATCTTCCTCAAATGATCAACTAGATTGGTAATAAACCTTCTCAAAAAAATTATTCTACCCATAAAGTTCCGAATCTCTTTCTTGTTTCTAAGAATGTCCATCTTCTGAAGAGTTACAATTTTGTTTGGATCGATTTTAATACCAGGTTTAAAAATAATATGGCTGAAAAATTTCCCTTCTTCTAGCCCAAACATAGATTTTTTGGGGTTAAGTGATATGCCATACTTTCTGCACTTTACGAAAACAACCTTTAGGTGTTGCAAATTCTCCTCATCTAACTAGGAATAAACAATGATATCATCTAGATATACCACCAGAAAATTGTCCTTCTCATCTACAAAAGCTAGGTCCATAGCTCACTGAAAAATCGCACCTTCGTTCATGAATCCAAAGGCATTTTTTTCATATTTGAAGGTTCCCTAAGGTGTAGTGAATGTAGTCTTATCTTGATCTTCTGAGTGAACCAAAATTTGATTGTACCCCGAAAAGCCATCCAACAGTGACATTCACCTTGCACCCACCACTTTTTGAAGGATATGATACATCGTGGGAAACTGGTAGTTGCCCTTGAGATACATCTTGTTTAAGTTCCTAAAGTATACACACAATCTAATTTCTCCTGTCTTCTTCCCAACTATCACTAAATTAGATAACCATTTAGAAAACCTAAGGGGTACAATGATGCCAACATCAAATAATTTTGTCACCTCCTTTTCAATCAAGGGCATCAGAACAAGATTTTTCCTTTGCAACTTTATTTTAAATGGCTTTAGATCCTCCTTGGTTGGTATTATATTCTATATGATGCTCTTGTTGTACACCTTCAAATACCGATACCCCTAGGAAAAAATATCAGAAAACTCTTTCAACATGTCCAAATACTTTTGCTTCATTTCTGGGCTTAGGGTCTTAGACAATTTGATCATCTTTGGTTGTTCCTGTGTGCCTATGTTACATTCCTCCACTCCAACTTCAGTAGGCATCAACTTTGGCCTCTTGGGAACATCATTCTGGTCAAAGAGCTCCTCCTGTGGTACCAACCCACTTGGTATAACATTATATTTCAGTTGCAACACCTTCAATTCTATCCCCTGTTTGTCCAACTCTTCCTTAATTTGATTTATGTAGTTATACTTTTCATCTTCCTCTATATCACAATCATTTTCAAAATTTAACTTGGAAAATTGTTCCTTCATTAGTAAGAAATTTTCAAGCTATTTATCATTCTCAGAAACCTTCCAGTACTTCAAATTGTTTAGGACAACGGGCCTATGTTTCACTTCAACCTTATAATTTTCGTGACATTGCTATAACTCTCAAAATTAGAGGCCGATGTGTCAAAGGCGTCTATATCAACATTTTCTTTTCTAGGAACAACTGAAAAACTATATTTCGAAAAACATTGCAACCAATCTAAAACAACATTGTGGTAGGCACACATTCTGGGATGGTTTTTTTGATACTCACCTTTGACTTACCTGATGACCAACTTTGAATCCCCATAACCAATTATCCTTCTGGCTCCTGATTTCTTCAAATCTTTCAAACCCAAAAGGAGTGCTTCATACTTTTCCACATTATTGTTACAATAAAAAACCATCTTGTATGAAGAAAGCCTGGTCTATCTAACTACTAGGATGACTATCCATACACTAGCACTAGCACCTTCTCTACTTGCTGCTCCATCATAGTGCATGGTCTAGAGGTGCTATTTAGGTTCTTCTTCCTTCAAATCTTCAATTTATTCTTGAACCATTTTTTTTTTCGATTACTCAACTTGCTTGCTGGTCTATTCTACATTCTCTTCTTCTTCTATCTCTGATAAAAAAACTGTATTTTTCTCCTCTTCATTGGGACAACTAAAATTAAATAAAGTAAAAGAATCTAAATAAGAATGAACAACATATACTGGATAATTTGTAAGCTTCTCCTTGCTACTGACCATATATTTCATGAGTGGTTCTCTGCACAACTTGCTTTTCTAACCACCAAATACTAAGACGGTGATGTAAGACCATTGTACCATGTAGCTTTTCCATCCATGACCTATATTGGAGCATACAAAATTTGGGAGGTATGTCTGCTACAATGATGTCCATCAACATACTCTTGGAAAGAATTTGAGTTAAATAGATTTCCAAATCCTTGATCAAGCCCAGGCACTTCACTTTTCTGGAATCAAAAGAATACATGTCCTTGTAAGGTCTGGTGATATCAAGTCCCAACCTCTCCATAATCACTTTCAGCATCAAATTGTGTGAAGCCTTGAAATCCAGCATAACTTTGTGAAATATCTAATCATGCACATTAAAACTAACACAAAAAGGAGGCACATCCCCGTCCTGGCTTCCGTCATCAATATTCAGCCCAAAAATGATATTTGGATGATCATCAACTATATTGACAATATCAAATATTTTATCAATTCTCAGTGCATTTAAAATTTGAGCTTTGTATTGATCATTTCTCAACAATTCACCAAGTGGAATGGAGATTTTCAAATTTGCAAGCTTAGTCTCAAAATTAAAAGGATTTGGTGCTTTCTCTACCTCCTTAGGAACACCATCTCTCTTATCAGTGGTCTCCTTTGAAGGATTCCCTTTCCTCTACAAAATTGTGATCGAAGGATTTTTATTTTGATTGCTGCTACTCGGGACATCTTTCTTCATATTGCTGGTTGGCACATATTTATTTGTTGCATTATTTCCCACATCTTTCTTCGCACTACTTCCCACATTTATTCTTCTTAGATTGTACTTTCTTTGGACCTACATGATGGCGATTTGATACCCCTTTCTGTACTCTTCAGATTCAACCATTATCATGTCATTTTGAGACTGAATAAGAAACATTTCTTCCTCCTTTGTTATAAGAATTACACACTCCTATTGTTCTTGTTCCTCCTCCTCATTCACATACACAGTCTCTTATCCATCACCAAAGAAAAAAATTTCTCCTCTAGTGATTGTTCATCTTCCTCATCTTGTTCTTGAGCATAATTTTGCCGAAAATTAGGATTTTGGATCTAGGGATGAGTTTGAGGCTCTCTAATAGCATATTGAATGGTTATTGTCATATTTTCAATCATATTCTCCATTGTTTCGACCAAGGTGAAAAAAAATTTGGGTCAGAGGAAGAAGCAAACTCTTCTTTTATAGTTACTTTCCTTTCCGGATTCATTTTGGACTTCTTCACCAATAAATTGGCCTCTACATTGATTGTAATATTCTGCATGTCTTCTAGTGTCGGTGGATTTCTATCCCTGAGTTGTTATCCCATCTCAGGATCAAAATAATTAGGATAATGGAGCAAGGCTAGTCCAGGAGGAGTCTTTATGTTAGTAGGTAAGGAATTGTACACCTTGTTGAAACATGCTAAGAGATCCTGGATTGTTTCACCAAGATGCCTTTTTAGATTATCATAGTTAGTAAGGATCTCTAGCAGATTCTTCTTCTCACCCCATCTAGCAATGAAGGTATCCTCCATTTCTTGAAAAATGGCAAGGGTTCCAACATGAATAGTTCTTAACCACTTTAAACCTCACCAGAGAAACTTTGAGCAAAAAATATCATTCTAACATATTCATCATCTACTTCCTCACGGTCTGCAAAATAATTCACCTTATCCACATGCTGTTGAGTAGTGATATCTCTTGTACCATCATATTGGGGAAGTATTTGGCCATAATTCTAGGGTAAATCATGGAACTAAGAGGGTAGAACAAGAGGGGCATATTGCTATGGCGTAAAATGCATGGTGTATGGAGAATGAAAACTACCCTCAAAGGCCTTCCCAGGACCTTCGATAGATTGTATGATTATCTGTAGATGCTACCAAGTTATACACATGTCCATAGACAAATATCAATTAACAAAGTATGGAAAGAGTATTACCTCAAGTCTCCTTCTAGATTTGTTTGGAGATCACAATGCAGCCAAGAAGAACTCCCTTAAAGTTGGCTCCAAATCAATTCCTGCACAAAGGAAAGGCAAACACAATCACCGCATACAACCTTGAAAACCAATATATGAATACACAACGAACATATATTTGCATACAACTAAACTACTCATATAAACAAGTATCGACTGAACAACTTAATGAACTATGTTACCAACACCATGGAGTAGGGAACACAACTACAGTTCTGTATTAGTATTGAAAGAGTGATTACAACAATCTGTTGTATCAGTCTTCCTTTGCGCCTTCCGCTTCTCTCTCTTTCTCCCTTCTAGCTCACTTCTTCAGATATGAGATGGTTCTCAACAACTTAGTAGGCTATTCTTTCAAATGCTCTGACCTCTTTCACAATAACCCTCACCTTGCTTATATAGAAATTGAGTTAGGGTTGCCAAGCTCCTCCTTGAGTTCACTAGGGAAAAATAAATGAACTTGCCATGCTTTTCAGCTCTTTCCAATTTGCCTCCTTTTCTCAGATTAGAAATCCTCCAAATATCTTGATTTTGGATGTTTCCTTGCTTTGATTGCCTAATTTTAAGAACAAATATCTAGATATTTATGAGCCAATTCATTCCTTTGACCCACTGAACTTCATCAAGTTTCACTAACGCTATCCCCTCACTAGCAACATGAGTTAGTGGGGTCACTAACGCTCCCTTAGGCTTGGTAACAAGCTTTATAAAGCAGGTTGTTAGTGTAAAACCAGTGTTAGTGTGGAATCAAGGCTTGTAATTGTGGTCTTTGCTTCAGTCATCCTGTATTTCCCCTCTGAGTTGATGAGGAGGTCATTTTTTTTGTATAAAACATATCTTGCTACCATAACGAGTACTTGGGTAGTTGAGGAGCTTATTGATGATGTAAATGAAACAGAGGATGATGGAATAACTTGGTGGGTGGATGCCAAAATAGATGATGTAGGAATAACAAATGATGTAAGACTACACTAAAATTTAAATCAGTAGGAGTTGCCACTGTAACAGGGGCTGCAAATTTTGAATGGACTGATTTTTAATGAAAGACAAATTTCTCAGCAGTTTTTTGAACTTTACTAACTAGATCTTTGAGTTTACTGAATTTCTATAATATATTTATCCTAAAATATAATTCTAGAAGTGGGATGTGAGGAATAACAATGTATGTATCCACTAGAGCTTCGGGAATACATGACTCAAATCCAGTTCCAAGCAAAGGAACCTAAAAAAAAATATGTAATTTATCAATTACAGTAGAAATTTCTGGAAAAGAAAAAGATCTCTCCAAAGGGATATTACTTGCTTGAATCTCCACACAATTTCTTTCCTTCCTAAGCAGTCTTTTAGGATCATTCACAATCACAAGAGGGTTTGGATCAAGATTTCGTTTAGTATACCTCTTAGAAGCCATATTTTCTTGCACAGGGTTGCATGCAACCAACTTCAACAAAAATTGGGTGATCTTCAAGGTCACAACCTATGAATACCTTGCAACATGTCACTTACAGGACTAGGATGAAACTTTCAAAACAATATAACTTCCCAGGGAAAATTTAGCTTTCGTTCCCCATGAACGACAACAAAATGTTAGCACTCCATAATTTCCTTTAGGTGTTAGCACTCTCATTTTTGATGCATTGGTTTTAATTTCAATTCCCTTGAGCACTAAGCATTCCATTTTTTATTTTTATTTTACTACTTGCTTTAGTTTAGATAAAATAAATAATGATTTTTGGTTATAGGATTTTGGTTAATTTGACTTCCTCAAGTTTTTAATGTTAATTAAAATAAGAAGTCAGCTAGTTTGGAGAAACTGATACCTTTCAGGTAAGATCAAAACCAATTATCCAATGGTAAGATTCATGTACCCACTTTCATTAATTTCCATTTTGTTAGTTTAGTTTCAGTTTTGTTTTTCTGATATATAAATCTGTTTTGCAGCTCTTCATAAAAGCTTCCAATCCTCAACCAGATCATATTTTCAAAGTCTATACTTTTCTCCTGGCTTAATTTCAAGAAGCAGCGATAATCCTCATTGAAATAGCTACACCAGGAAGTTTCGAAACCTTTAGCTTGTTTCTTTAAAAGCATTACTTTCATTAGAAAATGATTAAGTTGATGCTTTGAAAAAAGAACATTGATATCAGATAGAAAGTTTTCATTGTGGCTGAATTTTATCATCACTGCTATCTAAAAAGCTTAAAACACTTACAACCCTGCAATGTATGATTTTTCTAAATCTCGACATAAGAAGGATTGATTACATGATTATTTTATTTCTTCATATTGTTGAGACCTTGGTATAAACATTCTTGTTTGAGTTTATCTTGCGAAACTTGGATTTTCCTTTCACTTTTCAATTTCATCATTTTTTTTTGCTGATTTCTTTTCTCATTTTAGTATAAGAATTCTTCTTCCTTTGATTTTCAATTTTGATTTTGGCGACTTTGTCATGATTTATATGGAAGGCCTACTTGTTACCTAACAATGGTCAGCATACATGGAGGGAAATTGTTAATAGTCACCTATTATCTTTTTCTTAAATCTCTTATTAAGGTTTGATTTTCTTATTATAAAGGTAGACAAACTTAAGGAAGAGATTACCAATCAAGAGAAGTTGGCAAAGTATCATAAAATCTGGAAAAATTTATTTTCCATCAAAATTGTGATCATTTTGAGATTTCAATATTTTATTAAGATATTTCAAAATTCTATTATCAGTTAAGAAAAGTTATTTTTAGCAAAGTAAAGACACTTTACAGCAAATCACCTTTAACTCTGAAATTGTCATTCTTAACTCTTACGGAGTCAATGATTCTCCCTGTCCCAAAAAGTCTTATTTTTCTAGAGTATAATCCAGAGATATATTTAAACCTTAAAGATAAGAGGTCTCATCATGAGCCTGCTTACCATGATCATAGGGGAAAAATAGGATGACATTACCAACACTGCTAAACAAACCAGGGTAATGGCTTATGATTGTAAACAATTATAAGACAAGGGGTCTCATCACGAGCCAACTTGTTCAGTCCAATTATAACCATTGAATGGCATTGTCAACTATATGGCTACCAAACCAGGACAATGGCTTTTAAGATTTATAATAAAAATAAAAAACAAAAAATAAAAAATAAACATATATAAATGGATTTATCTCTAGGTCAATAAGTCTTAAAGGGATGAGACTCTGAATCATTGATGATTAAAAGGTAACCCTGTCGAGACTATAGATGTTTGCTGGCAGCAGTGGCTCTACTTGTGACAAATGAGTATATTTTAAAAGCTAAGCTGTAAAGTGACCCCTGCTTTATCCCTACAACTAATTAAAAGACTGATATAGAGTTTTGAAATATTTTAATTTATAAGGAATTTTAAGAAAAATTACAGTTAGATAATTCTTTCTTTTATTTAGACTAATGAACCTAGTCAAGCATGTCAAGCATAATTCTCTCTTCTTTAATTATTTTTACTTTAATTTTAGGAAAATCTTATTCATATCAAACATAGATAACTGGTTCTTCTCCCGTGTGTCGCCATTGTTGTGGTAAAAACACAACCCCCCATTATTGATGTCTTCACTTCAATATAATGGGGACCCTTTCTATAATTTTTTTTGGCTAAGCACCTTTTAAATTTTTTTATTTTATTTGATTATCCTACGCGATTGTTAATTTTTCATTTTTTTTTGGATTCTTGTTTTGATTGCTTTGTTAAAATCGATTTTTTATAAGCTTCCCATTGACGCTTGTTTCGCCTCATTTGGTCAATTGGTTTGAAAATGGTACTCCTTTGAAGTCCCATCATTTATCTAGTCTGGGTTAAAAATGCTATTTTTATTCTTTTTATTTTCGGAATAGATGTAGTTTAGATAGACAAATTAGGCTTGATAAAATTTCAAAACTAAACCAAACATCATTAAAAATAAAATAAAAATAAAAAAATTGATTTTTAATATTAAATTTTTAAGATTAATTAAATTAATTTATTATAATAAAATATAATTAATTTAATTAAATTAAAACTTCAATATTAAAAAAAATATATAAAATAAAAATATTTTTCGGATCGCAATATCTCATTGTGGGTTTTCAAATGATGCATTTTCTTAAAACCCCAATAGCCCTCATATCCCGATGGCCGATATGCGATGAAGGCCTCAAGCATTAACTAAAGTTTAAAGTACCACGTGTTTAAATCTCAATGCGGTCTCTCCATCGCATCAGGAGTCCTCAATTGATACAACCCGACTCAATATTTTATTCGATGCGATTTGGACTCAATCCTTCATACGATGCGATTTGGAATCAATCCTTCATGCGATGCGATAATGCGACATCGCATATCGCATATCACAATGTCAACAAACTCCTCAACTTAAACATTAAAGGATTTGCGATTGGAAAATGCGATGGGTTAAAATTTTTTTAAACAAAGTTTCACCCCTTATGCCTCCCGTCGCTCCACCTCACTCACCCTCACGTCACACTCACCTCACACTCCACTCACCATATCCCTCCATTAACTCACGTGGATGAATAAATGAGGTTGGAATGATTTCAATGGTTTGTTTTATGGATTTTGGCTTTGGATTGATTCTAATGGTTTGTAAATTAATTTATATATATATTTTATTATAATAATTATAATATTTATTATAATTTTAATATAATTTGAATTATAATATTAATTATATTTAAATTAACTTTTTAAAATCATTTGTATATTAATTAGTTTTGTAATCTAATTAATTTCTAAATTAGATAATAATTAATTAGAATTAATTGTTTATAATAGTTAGTTAATAATTAATTTAGAATTCCCCGGCTGTGGGTGTTTGAAACGAGGTGCTGTACGAGGACGACGCACCAACTAGGCAGGTAGCAGCCCAGTTACGCCAAATGTAAGGGTAACGGGATGGCTTGCAATCCCCGCACAGATATATTGAGTGCGACATTCAACACCCTCCTGCAGTTTGCCGTTCATAACACGATGGCGGTCTTATTGCCTATCGCTCTCGAGATTTTTTTCCAGATCTTCAGCTGTGTAGTGGTGGATGCTCCGGGTGATTCATCGCGCCGTTATAACAGCCTGTCTCTGCTGGCTTGGTTAAACAATTCGGCTCTGGTCATTAGGCCTCGGCCTCTGTCTCATTTGTGTGCTGGTTTTGCAGGCTCATCCATCTTTGCCCTCACCTCTGTTCTGGTCTCTCTCTGCGCTTCAGCTCCTCGCCCCTCTGTGCCTCCACCCCTTTGCATTCCCGGCTCACTGTGCCTTTGCTCCCTTGTCACCTTACCTGGTTCTTCAACATGCCGCGTGAACGTCTCAGACTTGTTAGCAGGCGGGGAGGTTCTCGGGGTGGTTCACGAGGACGGGTTGTCCAACATCGCTCCTCCACTACCTCGGACCCTTCCTCAGATGCACTGGAGTCCCCGACGTCCAGGAGTGGCAGGGGAAGAGGTCAAGGGCGGGCTCAAAATGTGGATTGTGAGCACAACGCTCATCCCACCACCCGTTTCAGAATTCCTTGCAACCTGGCGAATTCCTCTTTTATTGTCTCAGTCACGATAGAGAAGTGTGAGAACACGGCTCATCCCGGAGCCTCTGCAGAGCAAAGGCAGGCCAATATTGCTATCGTTAAGTGCCAAGGAAGCCAATTCGCGGTGAACCCTGGAGCTGTTGCAGGTCCAAGCGAGCCGACCAAAGACGCAGTCCTTCCGTCAGATTCCAGCGACTCAGAGCAGTATGGGTGTAGGATTGTCGAGGAGCAGCTGTCTACCTCTGTTGATGAATGAACCAGCCTTCGCCTCATTTTTGGTCATGCAGACGAAGTAGGAGTTCGTCTCCTTTTCATTCCACAGTGTCCATGCTTGTTTCAGGTCTATGCCAACTTCACTTGTTGGATTTTGTCACAGTCTTGTTAAAGTTGTCGTTTGGTTTAGTTTTGTTCATGATGGAGTCTGTTTCAGTTTTGTCCATGCTAGGAGTCATCAAAGTTTTACCTCTTCCTGTATTGCTACTTGGTCAGTTTATGGTTTTTTTGGACAAGTCAATGCTCCGGAAAGTCTTGCTCTTCGATGTAAGTCCACTGCTAGATCCATAGTTAGTATGGAGAGAAGTACTCTGTCAATTGCCATACTCACGACAAGAATCTTCGAGGCTTGCCTCGCTATAACTTTTTTTGTATAATAATAGGAGTAGACTAATTGAGAAAAAAAATAATTAATTTATAATTAATTATTAGAAAATTAGAATTTTTTTAGGTAAAGGTGGTGCTTCTCTATTTTCTATTAATATATCAGAAAAGTTACAGCAAAATTAGTGGACCTACAACCTGCCCACCAAGGGGAAACCGGGCATAGGAGCCACCGAAAGTTTTTCACTCCATACCAGAAAAAATAGTCCCGGAGTCTCTTTTTCCTAGCTAGATACACATTACAGTCCATTCCAAATCTACTAGTGTAGATATTCATTAAGAAATTAGTCACTGTCAAAAGAGAAAAGATGCCTAAAGTATCTAAAAATTGCAAAATCGACATCAAGAAAACAAGGACCAGAGTTACTCAACATCATTTGCCAAGATGGGGGAGTCCTCCCTGGAACTCCTCTGAAGACTGGCCTTAAGCATCTGCTGAATTTCTTCCATCTGCTTCCCTTGCATGTCCATAGAGATTTGCAGAACTCGAAGATCACGACGTAAATTCGGAATTCCCTGAGTCATTTCCGCCATTTCAGATGCCACCTGTTCTAAGGCTTTGGCCAACAGCCTTTTCATTACCCAGTACATATGAAGGGACTGCTTGAACAAAGACATCCTCCCTCTAGTGTTTCCAGGATCCTGAACCAGCAACTCCCAATCTTCCATTTCCGACTCTGAATGTGCCTGAATCGCCTCGTCCTCCATATTCTGAATAATGCGACGGATCTTCGTGTTGGTATTCTGCATATAGGCCCATTCAGCAAGCTGGATTTTATGTTCCACAGTTCGTCTGGCCTTTCTGCCAGGACAGATGCTGGACTCTGGTTTATCCTTTTTACTGCCGCGAGAATTGCCAGTACTGGGGTCCGAACCACAGAGGGGAGCAGGCCCGCAGTTGTCAAGATTAACCCGCCTGCGACGACCTCGCGCAGGGATTCTGCGACCACGTCGGCTCCTGTGACTGACCCCCATAGCATACCGTTCCCACTCATCTGCATTCATACTCGGACTGTCACTATCTGCTTCAACAGAAGTGTCCGGGACCTCCAATACAGCGTCCGGGATTTCCTCCTTCACAATACCTTTGTCCTTCGTCGCGGTCACTCTGGACCGCGCCACTTCCTCCTCTTTGACAAGTCTAGCTCTCTTTCTCGTTTCCATTCTGACTCTCACCGGATGCCGCACAGGATACTTGCAGGGAATCGTCAAAGAATGAGGAGCGCCTTCCGCACTAGTGCTATTAATGGAAATGCTCTGATGGTGAGGGCAAGGCAAACGGGTTTTTAAGGAGACCCAGCTCCGATGCCCGCTATCCACCCCTCTGACCAAATCTTGCCAGTTGTTTCCTAAAGCATGGCAGTTCCTCTCCACCGTCCTTTTAATCCTATTACTAATTACATTCTCTGGCATGTACTCTCCCTTGCCTTGCCAAATCCGTGCCACCATTGGGTTGAGGTAAGGCCGGGAATTCTCCTCAGATCTCGAGTCTGTTTGATGAGATTGCCCACGTCTGATGCCTATCGCATCGCTCTGAGCTTTCTGACGATCCGTAACCATCTGACCTAGCTTGTGTCTTTTCCCAAAGCTCCGCACAAGCGGTATCATTCTCCCGGTATTCCTGATCATTATAAGCCTTCCTGAAAAGGACTCAGCATGTCCCTCCGACCTTCCAACTCATCATTCTCCACTCCTCTATCTGAAGCTTGGTCATGATCCACTTTGATGATGGACGCCAGGTCAGACCACTCCTGTTGCCCACTGACCGCCCTCCACTGGGTATCCACCGAGCTACCGTGGCCTCTGCATCCCCAATTCGCCAGGTAGTCTGCAGCCTGGTTCCCTTTCCGCCTCACATGGCTGATCACTGAGTACTCAATGCGAGGTAAGAGACCAGCTATTTCCTGGACAATCCCTGCTGAACGCCAACTGTTCGAAACTTTTTCCCAGTTCCTACCATTACAGAGTTTTTTCAACATTTCTACCGTTATTTGAGAGTATCCCGTTATTTCCAGGTTGGAATAACCGTTTCTGACCGCAATTTGAAGACCTTGGTGCAGAGCCCAAAATTTTGCTTCATTGTTAGTCATTTCCCCCCCCCATTCAGCAAAAATCCATCGTACCTGGTTGTTGCTGTCTCTGAAGATACCTCCGAAGCCAGCATCGCCCGGGTTCCCCTTTGAGGCGCCATCAAAATTCAATTTAATGAAATGATCTTTAGGGTAATAGAATTTATCCGGGCTGTTAGCTCTCATCGGATGAGGAGAATTTTGCTTATGAAACACCATTTCAAATTTTAATTTTAGTCGATTCAGGATTTCTTCTTCCGTCGGATTAGCTTTCCAATCTTCTCCATCCCATTTATCAGCAAGGATTGTTTCACGGAGGATCTGAATAGTTTTGCCCCAAATGACTTCCGGTTCCATGGCAGAGTTTTGAAATATCCTGCGATTCCTCTCCTTCCAAATCATCCAGAGGGAGAATCCAGAGATGAGTTCCCAGGCGCGCCGAACCACTTGACATTGAAAGGCTTCTGTATTCCATTGAAAGACAACATCCTTGAAATCACAGGGGGCATTTTCAGGCTTCCCAAAGGTTCTTTTGGCTCTTATCCACAGGGTCTTAGCAAAGGGGCAGTGAAGAAGCAGATGATCTCTGGTTTCTTCCTCCAATTTACACAGGCAGCATCTCGAAGGGCCAAAAAAACCTTTCTTTTGAATTCGGTCCCAGGTGAGGATTTTGTTTTTTGAAGCCAGCCAAATGAATATGGAAACTTTAGGCCACCAATTCCTTTCCCAGATTATTCTCCAGTCCGGGGTTGAGTCGTTACCAAGCTGCTCTGAGGAGAGGAAGTAAGCTTCCTTTGTAGAGAAAGAGCCCTTCATGGAGTTTCCCCATCTGAGAATATCACTGCCAGTGCGGGTTCTAATCTTGCGAGACGCCACCTCCTTCTTGAAAGTAATTTTTTGCTCCGGGCTAAACTCCCCTTCCCATTCCTCCAGATCCACCCAAGTCCTCCATTTTTCATCTGTGGGATTTGCTTTCCAATAATCTCTGACTAAAGGTCTATTTCTTCCAATTCTGTCACGAACCTGCTGAAGGGCTTGAATGGTGCTCAACCGAGCCTTCTGTTGCCATTTATCCTCCCAGAAGTGAGCTTCCTCTCCGCCTCTAATTTCCCAGAAGGTATGCTGCTCTACCAAATCCCTGTTCAACCGAGCCAAGTCCCAGACCGAAGAGCCTCTAGGAGTATTCTTTTGCTTAAGGATTTCTACTGTTGACTCAGGCATACTGTATTTGGCTCTCCATATAGTTTTCCACAGGTCATTGCCTCCCCCAAGCCATCTCCACCAGAGCTTAGCTCCCAGGACCTTATTGAGAGTCTCAGGGTCACGAAGCCCCAGACCCCCTT
Organism: Pinus taeda; assembly: GCA_000404065.3. Taxonomy (NCBI): domain Eukaryota; kingdom Viridiplantae; phylum Streptophyta; class Pinopsida; order Pinales; family Pinaceae; genus Pinus; species Pinus taeda. The sequence continues at coordinate 29,788 of APFE031072610.1, forward strand.
TCTCTTTTCTTTCCGTTAATTGACCCCAGGAAACTAGAGCCCATTTCTTCTTCTGATCCACTCCTCTCCATATAAAATTCCTTATAATCTCCCTAATCTTTGCACAAATGCCTATAGGAGCTGTCATTATTGAAAGAGGATAAACAGGTATAGCTTGGAGGACAGATCTAGCTAAAACTATACGACTAGCTATATTTAGAGATCTGAATGCCCAATTTTCCACCTTAGTGCTCAACTTATCCAGAATTCCTTGCCAATTCTTCATCTTTTTGGATGAAAAGTCCAAAATGTTGCCCAGGTATTTGGTTGGAAGCTCCCCCTGCCTAAAACCCAAGAGTCTTGTGAGGTGCACTTTGACCTGCTCCACAGAGTTGAATATAAAAACCCGGGACTTGTCTTTGTTTATTTCCAAGCCGGAAGCCTCCGCAAAAATATCCAAAAATTTTCGGAGATGTTTTACCTCTTTAACCGTTGGTTCGCCGAACAACATAATATCATCAACAAATTGCTGATGAGTAAGACAGAGATTATGACCCCAAAGCTTAAGACCTTTGATTCTACCTGTTTCTCTTTCTTTCTTAATAAATCGCCCCAGACCTTCGGCAGCAAGAATAAACAGGAAGGGGGATAGAGGGTCCCCCTGACGGAGACCTCTGGAGGCAGAGAAAGGTTTCGAGGGAATCCCATTCACCAGAATGGAGAAATTAGGG
>APFE031072624.1:759-15004 GCA_000404065.3 Pinus taeda
TGTAGGTTTTAATCCCATACAGAAATTACCTGCATACGAATTCTAAATCACAGGAAAAATAAAAATGCGAGAGCATAACATATAAAACACATATACACATAGATTTCCCACTGGATCCCAAAACCGGGACTACCAACTTGATTTTTCATTATGTTCTTTTCAATGTTACAATACATATTTATACATGCCGAAGCATCAAATACCATGGATCGAAAATCATTGCATCCAGTACCATGGACCAAAAAACCATCGCGTCTAAAAAACATGTGCGAAAATCATGCATAAAACCATAGGTGGGTCCGCCCAACCTAACGTAGGGTCCAAAAATTACGGGTACCCCTCAAACCCCCTGTCAAAATACGTGGAAAGAATATAACACAACCCAACACCAAGGTAGGCTTTGGTCATGCAACATCGCCCGTGTTTCTCCCACAATGCTATAGTTCTTCCTCTCAACCACCCCATTCTTCTGTGGTTTGTGGGGTTTTTTCAATTCTCGACGAATGTCTCCTTTTGCACATAGATTTGTAAACTCATTCAACATGTACTCACCTCCATTATCATTCCTGAGAACCTTCACCTTCTTTCCTGTTTCTTTCTCCACCAGGGCCTTGAACTCTAACAACTTGGAGAATTTCTCATCCTTCTTCTACATGAGGAAGATCCAACACTTCCATGAGAAGTCATCAACAAAGATGACAAAATATTTATGCCTGGGAGTGGAGGCTATTGAGAAATGTACAAAAACATTAGAGTGTATATTTTCAAGGAATGCATGTGCTCTGTTGTCCCAATATTGGAAAGTGTATTTTATGTACTTCCCCAAGGTACACCCTTTGCATGTATCCTTCTACTCTAGTTCTCCTTTTGGGATGCCTGTGATAATCTATTGCATGATCTTCAAATTGTCAGGATGTAAATGACCAAGTATTCTATGCCAAAGTTCACCAACATCATGACTCTTCACCTTCTCTTGCTTTGTGCTCAATGCAACACAACCCTCCACATCTTACTTGTATAAATTCTTCACACGAACCTCAATATTCTTCACCTATCTCGTGGCTATGGGTCTCAGAAATGTCTTTTATTTGATTAAGATCACATCATAACCATCATATTCCAAAACTCCAATGGAGACAAGACTCTTCTTTAGACCCAAAACAAACATCACCTCCTTGACTCTAAGAGGGGAGCTTGACTCCCTCTAAAATGTGACTATAACAATCCCGCTCATGGTGTACCTTCAATCATCTCCCATCCCGATGTGCATTTGGAGATCTTTCCCCTCCAAATCACTGAAAATATATCTATTCCCCGTCATATGGAACAATGCATCATAGTCCAAATACCACACGCTTCCCTTCATTATGTTGGCCATGCATGTAATAAGAGTCAATTCAAGCTCGAAATGTGAAGCCAAAGCTTCACCTGCTTCTCCCCCTGAGGTCTTCTTGCATGTCTTCTTGTGTGGACACTTCGTGGCATAGTGTCCAAGACTCAAAGACATTTAACAAGGCTGGAATTCTACCACTTATAAAATACCAATATGTTATTTCATATAGCTAGGATTTGTCTTAATATGATGATGTAGATGCATGTCCTATTCTTCAGATTCTTTCAAAAAAAACTAGGCTGATAGCTCTAAGCATTGTATGATTTTTCTTCCTTTGGAGGAAGAAGTAACACACTACTAACTCTGTTTGCAATCCTCATATGCAAGAACAGGAAAAATCCTCCTTGTGCAATGTGAAAAACTACTTAATAGGAACTCAATGCAAATAAAATCTCATCTCAACTATTTTTGGCATCCCAACTCATTGAAAATCATGATGCTAACAAAAATCCAAATGCTTCAGAAAAATTAGACTCTAAATTAAAACCGAAGTGGCATTACCTAAGTATGTTTTTTATGAATATGAATTTTTTGTCAATATGGTTGAATTGAGATGTTGAGAATTGGATGGAAACCTATGTTTAAAATCCATGGAGAAGATATTGTTTATTATTTAAAAGAATTTTTTTTAGCTAATTCAACCAAATTTTGGGAAAAAAAATAAACAAAAACTACTGCCCAAACTAGAGATATTTAGCAGAGACAACTATAGGAATTTCGCAAAACAACCTTGTCCTTTTAGTGCACATTCTCCCCAAAATTACAAGAAGAAGACCACGATGAATTTTGTTGGAAGAAAAGAAATCAACCTTTCTCTCAGCTTGAGGATCATGTTTATTTCATTGGCTTTCCATCGGAATAGAACTTTGACTCCAGTAAGGCCAAAAAAACATGTTGTAACATTTACCTGTGAAATTCTTGCTCAACAATGCACAATGGTTGTTGTAACAGAAGATTTGGAATACACATCCTGGAGATGATTCGTTGTGACCTAGATTGCGCAGCTTGAAGAAGACTTGGAAGGAAAAGCAAGATGAGATACCCAATTCAAATTAATCTTACCTTCTAGGAATATATGATCATGCTCCTATCCTTGATTTATGGAGGAGCCAACCATCACAGTAACATGATTTTCCATTTCTAATCTGAATTTTTAAATTATGAACCATAGTTAGTTGGTAAAAGATTGATAAATGAGTATATAAACATGGAAGGAACAACTGTGATGGAGTATTACATGTAATAAGTATTACTAGTTTTCGTCAAATTATGATAAATGATTATAAATAAGGATGGAAGATGGGAATAGCGACCATTTCGGAGATTATATTAAAGTCTTTACGTGGTGTAGGAGTGATACTTTTAAGGTTTAATCTTTATTATGAAATACTTAAGTCACCTGTGAGTTCGAAAAACAAAATTGAATTCGAAGTTGGTCGAATTTTATTCATGTGGCGAATTTATTTGATGATGTTCACAAATATTAATTTGAACAAGTCAAACATGAATACTAAATATTAACACTAGCACAATCATATTAAAAATATTAATGTGGTTTATATAAGCCGAAGGCTTCGTTTGTATCTACCATTGGTAAATATACCATTTGTATGTACATTTGTATCTACCAAAAAAATAATATTGCAATAAAAATATTATTATTATCATTATAATTAATAATAATTATTTCTTTATAATAATATTATTTAATACTAAAGGTTATTTATTATTATTTATTTTGAAATTATGTAATGTAAATATGAACCCTTAGATTAATAAACTCTATGGATTGATATTATAAACCCAATTGGTTAATACTACCCAAGGGATTATTACTAAAAATCCTAGGGTTTATAGTATTAATCCCTTGGGTTTATTATTCCCTTGAATTTATAATATCAATCCATTAGGTATATTAATCTAAGTGTTCATATTCCTAGGGTATAATATTATTCCTAGGTTTATACTATTAATCCTTAGATTCAATATAAATCATGGTCAACAAAGGGTTTATATACCTTGGATTTATAATATTAGTCCTAAGATTTAATAATATTAGTCCTTTGGGTTTATAATACCTTGGGGTTTTAGTATTAACCCTTGGGTTTATAATATCAATCTGTTTAGTTTACTAATGTAAGGGTTCATATTCCTAGGGTTCAATACTAAAACTCCAAGGGTTTATGAACCAAAGACAATAATATTAAACTAAGGGATAATAAACGCAAGGGATTAATAATAAAAACCCAAGGACTTATTAACCCAATGGAATAATATTAAACCCTAGGGTTTAATATTATAAACCTAAGGTATATAAACCCTAAGAAAAATATTATAAACCCTAAAATAAACATGGTCAACCATGGTTGACAATGGTTGATTTTCATATTGAGACACTCCTTGTCACAATGCAACGTTGGACCATGGTTAACCATGGTTAACCAACTTTATTCTAGGGTTTATAATATTTATCTTATGGTTTACATACCTTGGGTTTATAATATTAATTCCTTTGGGTTTATAATCCCTTAGGTGTAATACTATAATCCAAGGAATTATAAACCCTAGGGAATAATATTAAACCCAATGGAATAATAAACCCTAGGGATCGATACTAAAAACCCAAACGACTATAAACCTAAGGGAATAAAATTAAACCCTTGGGATTGATATTGTAAACTGAAGGGATAAAAATTATAAACCCAAGGTATAGAAACCCTAAGATAAATATTATAAACACTAAACTAAACATGATTGAGCATTGTTGTAACACCCTCATCCCACATCTACCCAAGTAATTGGCTAACCGGGTTAAATATGCGACAAGAGGCCACTATAATGGTATTCAACATCCTAAGTTACCTTAAGGAAGTAGAATCAATGGAACCACACCACACATACGCTCCACATCAACAACAGAACTCCGAGGAGCCATCCCAACCACTCAGGTAACTAGCCCCTAAGACCATCTGAAGTTTCTATGCATCAAACCCCCAGACACTCCCTTGATATCGAGAAGGGTGCATCTGGGAGGATCCATATGTTCCCACAACATGGGTATGCATGTGTCCGAGGAATTTTCTCCTCATACCTGTGCTTGCAACTCCAAGATTTGTGTCACGTTTTGAGGCCCAGAACCCAGGTCACTGCCCAAAACTCAAGGATAGGTTCATAAATGAAATTACACAACAAAACAATGATACATTTGCAAAAACATTGACAAGGTCTAGACTAGACCACTACTAGCCATGACAGGAATTTTGTCAAACATGTCACAAATATGCAATCTACAGGTTTAAACAACAGATTTGAGCATAGTGTTACATAGTATTTTGTCACACTTCCTGTTCCACATCCCGAAGTGCCAAAATGTTCTTATCATGAAACACACACTAAAACATCCCTAAAGAATGGAAGAAAAAGCGCCCTGAGTCAATTCTGGAGAAGTTTGATTAAAAACCTAAATTTCAGGACCAACGGTATTTTCTCCACTGCTTGCTCATGTTAATGGCAGGATGTAGTTATTAGACCTAGCGCTGCCAACACAGGTTTTGATATGAAATCCCACACTAAACCTCTTCTGGTAGGTTTTCTCAAAATGGAGGAGAAGCTTTATATGTCAGAAAATTCGAGAAACAACGAGTTGGATGTTGTTGGGAAGAGATATGGTCGATCTCACCCATTTAGAGCTCTTGATCCTACCTTTAAGGGCCTTCCCCTTGAGATGTGGACCTTCCTCCCTCTTTTTTGGATCCATAAATCCCTCTCCCTTCCTATAAATCAAATCCCCTCCATCCCCAAAGGGTTGGCCATTGATTGCCTACATTCCTATGCTGAGATTATGCCCAAATGCTACCCATCTAACTTGGAGAAGGACTGCTTGAAGAGTCTTGGCTTGGACTTGGAATTCCACCCAAAAGGAGGTGTCCAACATCAAGGAAATGGTTGTATGCTTCCCTTTTTTATTTATTAATATATACATTTGATTTTAACTTTCCATAAATGTCTAAATATTTATGCATTTAGCCTCATACTCCTTGATCTATCAAGTGGTTTTTGTTTGATATATATTATGTATGCTCTTGTATCTTGTATTGTCCTTTGATCTCTCTTGTAGGTACTTAGACATAAGTAACAAGCAAGGAGCGAGCCTAGAAGCTAAGGGATCGAACTCATCATCAAAGGATTGAGAAACTAGCATTAGAGCGAGGTAGGTTTCTCTCTCTCTGTGCATTTTTAAACATAAGCGAAGAAAGTCTGCACTAGTTTGTTTAGTTTATTACTAGACCCACTCATTGGGCTAGAGAGATTATCTCTATCCACAAAGGGGATTTAGCTTTACGACACATAGGGGTATCATACTTATCTGAGATTCAATATGAGGCATTATTCCTTTACATAATTAGTTGCATTATCATCTATTAGGTCATAGATACATTGTTCATTCATTTACAAATTAAAATACAAGGAGAGCCATACATCATCATTGTCATAATACATGCTTATAACCAACATAATAACAAAAAAAAATATAAAGAATACATCAGCCATAGGATCCACATATAAACCAGTACATTTTCACATAAGATGTCAAGGAAAAAACCTCTTATTAATGAATGTAAAATCCAACCCGGTATGGGCCTACCACGTTTCACCTGACCATAGATTGGCTGAGCCAAATCTCTCTTCAACCAATCGCCTTCAAGCCATATTCCAAGCATGAATGTGCGACTCAAACCAAAAGAACCAACCTGGGCATCCCGAGGCTAAACCACCTCACCCTCATCAATAGAAACCAAGATTTACTGCAATCCACATCAGATCACTAGAACGTAACAATAAACATGTAATAATAGTCGTTACCATGATCTCCACCAGAACACTATGCCAAAATAAGCATGGATGCCATCAGATTTCTCCACCTAGACGATGAGGAATTTACTTGTCTCCTAGTCTCTAGGCTTTACCATAATCCAAGGTCCAATCCAAGGATCACTAGGCCATAACCAAGACACCAGTCTCTAGGATTTACTGCAAACCACACCAAATCACTAGGCCCTAACCGAGACTCCACTCTCTAGGATTTACCATATCCCATCCTGGGATTACTATGCCTAATGGAGAGCACCCACCTCTAGATTTACCATATATCCCACTATTAATCGGTGGAGGATTCTTAAGCCCATCGAGGAACACAATATTTGTCTTTACTGTAACCCACAATATGGTTCAGGGGTCACTAGGGCAGTGGCTTTACCACAATCCATAGTCTAGTTCGGGGATCAGTAAGCCATTTGTTCTTTCTTTCGGAGATACGCCTCACTTAGCTTCAAATCCATCCAGAAATCCAGCTCAACCAAAACATGAGAACCCCCATCACATCATGGCTATCCAAAAATGACAAGGCTAGGTAGAAAATATTGTCACACCTATAAAAACTCATGCCATGACAGCAAAAAACCACATGCAACACCATGCATGCCAAATCTAGCAAGGAAATCACCCATGCAAATCGATACTTGCAAAGAATGTTGTTGTGGCTGCTTGATCCTACTCTTCCTTGCTTGGTCTTTGCTTCCTCTTTCCCTCCTCTGTATTTCTTGATCTAATGATGAGCCTGAGAAAAAAGAGATTTCCAACTGATCCTCATAAGCCTTTTTATTAAATGGGGCCTTTATTTTCTTCAATTTCCGTTATTTTCCTTCATTTTCCTCCTCACATGCAACCTGTGACCTTTCACCTTCCTTTTCTCCTATTTTCCATTTTTTCATAAATAAATGCCAATTAATGCCTCTTTCCTTTCCAAATGCCTTAGCCATTTCCTTTTCCAATTTCCTTAGCCATAATAAACCAAATTAACACCCACACTAGGATGTCTTGCCCAACATTTAGCTTGGAATAAAACCGTGGTTATTATTTTTCCTTTATTAACTTTTATTACATGGAATTTTCACCAAGGCTATTAGAGAACCCTCCCCATTGGGGGACACCACCATCGGTGTTCAACCACATCTATACCTTAGCAAAACTATTGAAAAGAAAAAATATTTCCCATGGAGCTTTATAACATAGCTCAATGTGGTATTTACAATGATCACCCTGCTGAGAAGAAAACCAACATGACAACATAACAAGTATAACATCATAATGAAATGACACCCATATTGCTTATTGGAGCTTTATAACATAGCTCATTACGATATTTACAATAAACACATATACACATATGCACATTTTCTAAACCAGTAAATAAAAGGACACGATTCCTGAATTCGCAAAAAGGGAATCCAAAGGCTCACACCACCACCCTCAAAGTAATACTAGGATTCACCTCCTTCCCAGGAAGTCCATAATCCACTGTCAAAGTCAAAGTTGCATCCAATGTCTAGCACTACAATACTGTGCCACTTGTCCTCTAAGTGAATAGTTACCAACTCATTGTTCCAAGGCGCACTCCCAATGTACATATGATTCCATATGGCAATGAAAATGACCAAAACAAATCCATCACCAACCTTCCCTTCTCTGCTACACAATCCCTCAGGAAATCTGGTCACCCCCTTCTATTCAGTCACTGACCTTCCAGTTTCCCCTACATCCCCTATCCCGAGCGATCCATCCATTGGCAAGGTTTCCTTGCATTAGAAGGTCAACAACCAAGGCATAAACCTGCCTCAAAACCATCATACCAGTGATAGCATGTTCATGTTAATCAATGGACACTATTGGGAACCAGTGTCCCACAATGACCCTACTCCTAAAGTGCTTTACCAGCATACTGCTACTTGTTCCAATTTATTTCACTGCTGCTGCTAATCCTTGCAGTCAATTTCAACCACCCAACTGAACATGTTTGTGCTTCCTGTACCAAGCACATAACTTCCATTGGATTTAAAATAAATTGAAAAAATTCACATCATACCTCATTGGTAGCTCGTCAATAAGGTACACTTGCAATCCTATTTACTTCCTCTCACAACAAGTCAAACTAGCATCTTTGATCAAATCATTATGTATAAACATATCACATCCTATTATCTCAAAACACAACCATCATAGATCATAAACCACATTTTACCATCATAAAGCAAAATCATAGATCACATGTAATCATCATAGACTATAATCATAGATCACATGCATAGTAAAACTGAAATAAAATACTAATACTTAACATTTAATCAATCCTTACTTCTACCTTTGTTCTTTTTGTACACACATCGGATCAGTTGCCACACCCGACAAGCACCCAATGCCTTTTCTTCTCATAAATCACGTACACATACACAATGTACATCATGAAACATACACCTACACCCAGTATACAACACAACACAATATATACTCCTACATCCAGTGTACACCATAACACAACGCATACACCTACACCTGATGTACAACACAATACATATACGTACACATAGTACAACATAATGAATACACATGTCACGATACCACAACTGCACAATGCACATACATAGTACCTCATGTCCACAACACAACATGTATGACATGCACACAATACCACATGTACACCAATACCATATGTACAACATGTACATAGTACAACCTGTACACTACACCACCTGCACAACATGTGCACAACATCACATGTACATGACACCACCTACACAATGTGTACACAACACCATATATAAACTACACCACTTGTACAATGTGTACACAATACCACATGTACACAACACCACATGCATGGCATATACATGACACCACATGCACGACATGCACACAACACCACATGTATAAATGTACATAATACCACATGTACAGTAATGCACACAACACCATATGTACATAGTAACATATGTACAACATGCACACAACACCATTCATACATATTATTGCATATACAACATGTACATATCATCATATGTAGATAGCACCACATGTCCAACATGCACACAACACTGCATATCCAACATGTGAACAATACGATATGTACACAACACCACATATCCAACATGTACATAACACCATCTATACCTAGCACTGCATATGTAATATACACACAAAACTATATATACAATAGGCATACAACATCATATGTGCACAATACTACATATACAACATTACACATCACCATAGGTACAATCACTGAATATACAACATATACACAACAATAACACCACACATCCAAAATCACAGTGTCTCTACCAAGAAATCTTGCTTCTAGTGTCTTATCCATGCTTGTCCCAGCATGTCACAGACCACACTGCTTTCATTTCACTAATGTATCCCTCGGTATAACATGTCCATAACATAAACATAATATAATCACATATATCAACTCATAACTACATGATAATGACCTCACATATTTGTAAAGAATACTCTCCCACTTGATTCCTCATAAACCAGGAACCTCTTCATGTCATTCACCTACATAAACAACCATTCCTCCACAAGAATGATCCCTGGTGCCTCTGTCAAAAAATGACATACATACATACATGTATACATATAAACATCAACATAAAACAATCATGATCCATGATGACCCTGTCAAACATGACATACATACATACATGTATACATATATAGACATCAGCACAATTATGATCACAACATAATTACCATATACCATAAGGTTAAGGTTAAGAGAACTCCCTTTATCTGTTCACAACATGCACAACATTGAGAACAGTCATTCCAAACATAGCCAAGGAATCGGATGCCTAACATCCATTCAATTTACCTTTCATTTTAGCTTTCTCATGATTGTCCTATCACTATCCATTTACCTCAATGGACCCAACCAATCCAACTAACTTTCATACTCTTTCCTTCAACAGTCCTTATACAAGCATTGAGCTTCATTCAAGCCTCACATCACCTGTTGGGTACCACACAACTCTCCCCGAACTCCATTAACTTTCCTCTTTCCCAAACCAATTCCCAAGATTGAAAACATAAAAGGAAAGACAAGAAACAAACAAGAAGAAACCCATGAAAATCAATAACAATACGACACCACAAACAAAGTGGCAAGGCCTTGCACCAAACATAACAAAGATGCAATCAAGCACAACCAAATCAAAAATACTGAAAGCACAAAACTATCAATAGACACCATGACTCCATTCCCATGGTTCCCAGTGCTTCCAAAGGAAAGCTCAACCTGAGCCTTCCTCATAATTTCATGGAAGTCTCCTTTCCATGCAATCCTCTGTATCATATTTCCATAAATACATAATTGTCAGTGGATAAATAAACATAAAAACATACTAGTTACATTACTTTGTTGTGCCAAGAACATTGCCTTGTAACTGAACTTGTCCATGTCATCTCTCAAGGAACTCCAATTCCCTTGATGAAGCCTTCCATAATTGGAAACTAGTTGCTATACTTGTCAAATACATGTTCAGGAATGTAACACATATCCACATAATGCCAAACAAAACCAAGGTTAAAAAGACTTCCTATATGAAAAGCACTCATTCGTTTGGAATTAGGGTTTCCAAACATGGACAAAGGAATTCTTACCCAATTCCTTTTCTTTTACCTTTTTACCTTGTTGCAATCAAGTCTTACTATGTATTATCACATTACCCAATTGTTAGTTATATAAACACATCAACTATTACCTTGTCATGCTAATACCCAATATTTTCCCTACAACTATTCACATATGTCAACCACATATTCTAAATATCGAGACAATCATATCTATCAATTTGAAATCAACCTTTACCAAGACTAACAATCATGTCACAATCCATAGTCATTAGACATAATGCTACAATTGTCACCTATTACACTCAAGTACATGCCAGCTATCTCAACACATATTTGTTAGTACAATCATATTAAAACAAGATCATTTGAACATATACTCATATTATGAAATTAATCAAAGCATTCAACCAACTTGCAAACATACCATGTTAAATAAATCAACTAGACAACATAATAGACACCAAATGCTCAAATACCAATTATATGACATAAGCCAACTCATATCTTAATGTACCTCATGGGAGGCTATCTTGTGTGCACAATCAAGCTAGATTAGCATGATATAACTTCACAACATATCAACTCGACCATAAATAAGGTAACATGTAACTAGCTAACATGTTCACATCATAAACTCATAAACAATTATTATTCATGAATAACAATCACATATGCACCGTCAGTCTAGATTAGTATGACCTAATATCACAATTTATTAACTCATACATGAATGTCATAATGATGATCATCTGCATAAGTCAATTCAAATTAGCAAAAAACATAATAACATCAAGACCTTAGTTGTAATGACCATAATCATTAGGCATGCAACTGCAATGCATATAACAACAGGTTACTATCCTTCATGACTAATCGACACATGTACATATGATCACAATGATTAATTAACATCTATCATACATGAAACCATAATAATAATATAATTCCAAGCATATAAGAAACCCTAATACTTATAACAAACATTAACCACATACCTATATGTCCACCATACAAACATGTATGATTATCTACTCTTACCCCGAAGTCCATTGTTGCAACTTCACTTTAATGATTTGCATCTCCTGCTCTATCTAAGCCAACACATTAGCATCATAACATATCAATAACATCATTTTTACCTAATTGCATACAATGACCTCATAATGCATGTCTTACCTACCATACATGCATCACCATAACCATGACAATGCATGCATAACAACATATAGACACTGACATGCATAACAAATGCATATACAACTAACATGCCTTCATGATGACACATCCCACAACAACACCATCAACCCTTCACATGGTGACATCACTACAACCATGATCAATAGCATTCAAATGCAACAAGCACATGGACTACAAACATAAGGAACACATATGCAACCGACATGAATGCATGACCAACACACTACCCATCCAGTCTGATGGGTGAACCATGCTCTGATACCACTCTGTAACACCCTCATCCCACATCTACCCAAGTAACTGGCCAACCAGGGTAAATATGCGACAAGAGGCCACTATAATGTGATTCAACCTCCTAAGTCACCTTAAGGAAGTGGAATCAACAAAAAAACACCACACAAACCTTCCACATCAGCAACATAACTCCTAGGAGCCATCCCAACCACTCAGGTAACTAGCCCTTGAGACAAACTGATCTTTTTTTTGCATCAATCCCTCGGATGATCCCTTTATATGGACAAGGGTGTGTCTAGGAGGCTCCAGACGCTCCCACAACATGGGTATGCATGCGTCTGGGGACTTTTCTCCTTAGCCCTCTTCTTGAAACTCCGATATTTGTGCCATTTTTTCAGGCCCAGAGCCCAGGTCACTAGCCAAACTCAAGGATGGGTTCAGAAATGAAATTACACAACAGAAAAATGATACATTTGCAAAAACATTGACAAGGTCTAGACTAGACCCCTACTAGCCATGAAAAGCATTTCATCAAACATGTCACAAATATGTAATCTACAAGTTTAAGAAATAGAGCTTCGCATAGGGGTCTCATACTTATCTGAGATTCATTATGAGGAACTTTTCCCTTACATCATTATCTGCATTATCATCTTTGATTTCATAGATACATTGTTCATTCATTTACAAATCAAAACATGAGGAGAGACATACATCATCATTGTCATAATACATGATTATAACCAACATAACAACAACAAAAATATCAAGAATACATCAGCCATAATATCCACACATAAACCAATATATTTACACATAAGATGTCAAGGAAAGAACCTCTTATTAATGAATGCAAAAGCCAACCTGATATGGGACTACCATGTTCCACCCAACCATAGATTGGTTGAGCCAAATCTCTCTTCACCCAATCACCCATGTGCAATTCCAAGCATGAATGTGGGATTCAAACCAAAAAAACCAACTAGGGAATCCTAAGACTAAACCATATCACCCTCATCAACAGAAACCAGGCTTTACCACAATCCACACCAAATCACTAGGCCAAAACAATAAACATGCAATAAGAGGCTTTACCATGATCTCCACCAGACCACTAGGCCAAAAGAAGCATGGATGCCACTGAATTTCTCCACCTACACCATGATGAATTTGCTTGTCTCCTAGTCTCTAGGCTTTACTGCAATCCACAATCCGATTTAGGGATCACTAGGCCATAACCGAGACACCACTCTCTGGGCTTTACGGAAATCCACACCAGATCACTAGGCCCTAACCGAGACTCCACTCTCTAGGATTTACCATAGATCCCATCCCGAGATTACTAGGCTTGGTGGAGAGCACCCACCTCTAGGCTTTACCATATATCTCGCTAATAACCAGTCAAGAATTTCTAGGCCCACCGAGGCACATAATACCTAGCTTTACCAAAACTCAAAATTCGGTTTAGGTGTCACTAGGCTAATAGATCTACTGTAATCCAGAGTTTGGTTTAGGGATCACTAGGCCATTTTTTCTTTCTTTTGGAGATCCACCTCACTCAGCTTCGAATCCATCCAACAATCCATCTCAACCAAAACATGAGAACCCCATCACACCATGGTTATCTGGAAATGGAAAGGCTAGGATAAAAACATTGTCACTCCTGGAAAAACCCATGCCATGACAACAAAGACCCACATGAAATACCATGCATGCCAAATCTAGCAAGGAAATCACACATGAAAATTGGTACCTGCAAATAATCCTGTTGTGGCTACTTGATCCTACTCTTCCTTGCTTGATCTCTTCTTCCTTTTTTCATCCTTTTCCTTTCTTGATCCAATGTTAAGCCTAAGCAAATAAAGCTTTCCAACTAATCCTCATAAGACTTTTTATCAGTGAGGCCTCTTTTTCCTTAAATTTCTATTGTTTTCCTTCATTTTC
>APFE031072635.1:0-26631 GCA_000404065.3 Pinus taeda
TGACAATGGATCTGTGAAGCTCACAACTATTGATGGAGAAGGCCATTCCTTTACTGTCAATGGTCATCGCCTGAAACTTTACACCAAGCCCATCAGCAAGGAAGATTTTCTACACACAGTTTCTCAACAAAGTGAGGTTGAGATACTACAGCCCTCAGCTGCAGTCTCCCTGCCTTAGTTTATTTTCTTTCAATTTTTGAAAAAATATATATATATAAAAAAAAAAAACAACAACAACAACAACAAAACATAATTTTTTTTTAAATAAATAACTGGGTTAGATGTGAAAACCAGATCCTGGCCACTCTAACCTCGAATTCCTACTTGAAAACCAATTCGTTGGCGGCTAAGAATTCTTTTTCTTTATCATTGTTTCATGTTTTCAGCTGAATATTGACTTGAGGACAAGTCAAAAATTTTGTGGGGGAGAGGAGCATCAGTATTCTTATTTTCTTATCTCTCCATTGTACAATTGTTTTGTAAATTTTCCAAACAGTTTGTTCCACCATTCCAGACTTCAATGAATAAGCTGTCTTGTCATTGTTTTATATCAGAGGGACCTGGTTGTAAATATCATGCAGGGGGACCTGTTCTGTCCAAGGGGACCATGCTACCAGCACCAACAGTAATATCAGCAGTGAGGGACCTATTTAGACATATCAAAGGGACCTGTTAGGACATTGATACTTCAAAAGAAAGTCACTTCAATACATCTTCAACAAGTTTCTACAACAGCAGGATCAGGACTTCATCAGGACTTCATCAATCAAGCACGCAAGCTCAGTAGCACTTGCATGCATACAAAGAATTGCATGAACATCTTCAGCACTGCAGAGGGACCTGTTGCTTCCTTAAGGGACCTGTTAAATAGCAAAGAAATCAAACAACAGTCAAAAGTTAGCTCTACTCAGATGTCAATGCAACAGCAGTCAAACAGTGTAATGTATTCCTTGTTTTTAACACTTAATTTCCTAGATTAATTTTTATGTTATTTTAATAGCTATGACTGTTAGTAATTAGTTCCAAAGGCACATTTTCCATCCTCTCTTATTTCCCTAATTCTTCCCTACCCTAATCTACTCCCTACTCTAAAATTCATTCACCCCTCACTCCAATACTCCCTAAACATCCCACAGCCATTACCGCCATATCCACTTCCTAAATCTACACCTTCCCTTAGAAGAGTACCAATAGGACACGTGGCTATTTTTTTTTTTAAATTAATAGAATACCCTTTTTTTAAAAAATAAAAAAAATTAAAAATTAAAAAGGGTCATTATACCAAAGCAAGTGACAGCAGGCCTATTCATTAAGTTGCATGGGCCGAGTGATGATTCACCACCCGACGTACATACAGCTCTCAGCGCTCCTATCATAACGTTCATACAAGTAATACTATCATCATTCCTCTGTTTTGAAATTAAATGCATTCTGAATCGAGCTCATTTGCAAAGGAGAAAACAGTGGTCGTTTTATTTATTCCCAGGATTATATACGTTGGCGTAAAATTCCAACTACATACGCTGGTGCATAAGCTTCCACAGGCGTAAGCTTCCATAGCAAGGACCGAGGGCAGAGTTTCGAATCTCGTCGAGCTCCATAACAAACCGACCCAGCAGCACAGTGAGCATTAAAGGAGCGATTATCTCAGGTAACAAGTCAGACCTCCTTGTCAAATTCGCAAGTTAGGAAGCTCGACCCTCTGCCAAGATGACAAGTAGGGTCAAGCCAAATATATTTGACAGCTCTCAGTACCACGAGGACTGTATTTCAATTCTGAGGGAAATACAGTGGCTACCCTTCTTAGAAAAATTCAATGGAAGCAAAGAAGAAGTTGCCAAGAAATTTGCCTTCACATTCAATGGGGAGAAGGCCTTGATAGGCACTTTCTCATTCAGAGTCTCAGAGGACACCATTGCCCAAGCAACAGGGGTTAGTCCAGAGGCAGAAAAATACTTCAAAACCAAACAGTTTAAAGAAAAATCGTGGACCCAATTCATGTCCAGGTCACGAGTCTCAGCAGTAAATTGGAAGAAGGGCGTCCCACGAAGTTGGCTAGTGCATCCTTGGGACGAAATGGTTTACATCCTCCAGAAGTTCGTGACCTGTGAGGGCCGCTACAACATTGTCTATTTGTATCACATAAAGTTGTTGCTGCACATAAAGAAACAATGTGTCATTAGCTTGCCATACTTCTTGCTACAGAGCCTAACCAAAATGTGTAAAACTATTCAGAAGCAGAAAGGAAACGAGGACAAAAGTTTATACCATTTTGGTTTAATTAAAATCCTTATTGAAGATGAAATGCAAAGAAGAGGGAGGACATGGAAGGAATTCCTCGCTGCCAACCAGATCAGGGACGAGGAAGACAAAGAGAAATCACTAGAGAACTCAGGGTTTATGAAAGATATTGATGAAGAGATTCCGGCATCATCCAGAGCTAACAAGGTACCTGTGAGCAGCATAAGAACCAGACAAATGAGAAAAGAAGATGCAAAAAGAGCAGAACAAGACAAATTCTTCACCACCTACTCAAGAAGAACGAGAAGGGCATCGAAAGTCCAGTTACAAGAAGAATCTAATACGCCTATACAAATGGACATTCAAAGCAGTGATCATTCACCACCAGAGCCAGGAGCCGATGTGCATATTGAAAGCCATTCACCCCCAGGAGCCGATATAGAAGTCGAGAGCAATAACAAACAAGAGAGAGGGTCTCCACCTCCCAGTAAGAAGCAGAAGAAATTAGAGTGGCAAATCGAAAAACTAAAAGAGGAGCTCATGGAAACCAATATGTTAGAGAAAGTCATTAAAAAGGAAAATGAAATGCTCCGTACACAGAGCAAGGAAATTCAAATGAAAAACAAAAAGTTAAAAGAGCGGGTTAGTGAGCTGGAAGCGGAGCAGACCGACATTTGCAAGTGGGCCACCAAGTGGTACAGCCAAAAGAAGACCCTAAAGGAAAAGTACAGGAGGCTGAAGCAAGAGCTCCATGACCAAAAAGATGCCCAGGTGAAGAAGAATGTTGACACATTACTCAAGGCAGCAGAGGTACAGGCAGGAACTGAGTTTAAAGGAAGCACATCAGGGTTAGCATGAGGACATGCTAAGTCATTAAGTCGGGGAGAGATGTTGGTACCATTCTAAGACCCCTTTTTCCCTCCCAAAACATGACCATTTCCTACCTTTTTCTCATCATTCATTCCTCAAATGCCTTGGAAATTAATTAATTAATAGTTTATAGTTGTTGAATTGCATTTAAATTGATTTAGGGGTTTTGTGTTGATAAATTAGGATTTTTGGACTAAATCACTACAGGAAGGCTCAACAACGTGTAAATGGCTTATTGTGTGACATGTGGCATGACAGGCAGGTCAAAGCGAAAGGCATGGGCGAAAAGAGGAATGTCCAAGCATGGACAAGCACCTATTCCGCAGTGGAAACATTCCTCCTATATGCACGGTCAACGCTTAGTCAACTCTGGCATGTTGGCACAAAGGCAGTAACAGCACTCAGTTTTAGTCCATTTGATTTTTAAGTTGTTTCCTAGTTTTTAATATGCGTAAGTAGAATAGGAACATCTCTGCGTTTTTACCAAAAGCAGCAACAGCCGCCTATGGATAAACATCCATTTTTCAAAGGATGTAATGCATGTAATTAAAAGACTGAACCGGGACATATGTTCGTTTACACTACCGTTTTGATATTGCAGACTGTTACGTTTTACATTGTCACTTCAGAACAGAGCTTTTGGTTTTAATATAATATCGTATTACAAGCTCTGTGCATCATTTTAATACTGTGATCGTGGTGTGATTATCTCGGTGTGCCAAAGACGCGGACGGGCCCTGCGTGCATGGTATACCGACATTTCATTTACGTTTGCATTGTATCTGCATTTGTGATTTTAATTTCATTTTACAGTCAAGCGTTTGAATGGCATTTGAATTCGATTTATATGTTCAGAAATTTGATTGATGCTTACGTTGTGTTTATGAATGCGTTATTAGATGTCTGTGCATGTGTTTGAATAAACCCTCTTCTGGGTTGTGAATTGCGTCCCGTAAAGGATTCCATCTAGGGTTGTTTATAAAACACTAATATGGACGATGTTTATGAGTTTTCCTTTGCATGCCTTCATTAAATATTCATGACTGTTGAATGACATTGAACAGGGGTTTCATGTTGGTGTCTCTGTAAGGAGACCGAAGCCTTTAAAGATAGTTATATACAATACGTTATGGATTGCATTTTAGCTGTTAATAGCATATGGTTTGATGCTTAGTTAAGGCATTGATTGATAGTTTAACAATAGATTTAATCTCAGCACTGTACTTAGGAGTCATAGGTTTAAAGTAGATCCTTTATGCTTATATATTTTAGGCACACGCCTCTAAGTATACGCACCCTGGTTGACAATTAATTTAGACCAATCTAGCACCCCTAGATAGGACACTACAAGGCCTTAGAGGGAGACGCTCATTCTGGAACAAATGCAGAGGTGAAATCAATAATATGATCATACAAATAAGTAGCCCTACTTTCTTCTTCACCCTAAGTGCAGCTGACACCAAATGGGATGACATGCACATCGTCATGCCTGGCAACCCCCATCGGATTCATCTGAGCTGTCTCGATGGAAATTCAAGAATATAATCAACAATCCACATCTTGTAGCACAACACATTCATTGTCGATTCACAATATTCCTCGAAGAGGTCTTGCAAAACTGTTTAGATGCAAAGGAATTATGGTGCATGTTTTTCCCTAACCATCCTTCTCCTTTTTGTTTTTTTGCTTGGATGTACAGTCCCCTCACAAAATTTCCTTTTTCATCTTTGCAAGTATGAGTGGCAACATAGGGGCTCCACACACATACATGGTTTCCTTTGGATCGAAAACACAACATTGATTGGGATGACAAAGTCGCCGTGGATAGAGCCAGGTCCTTTTTCGCTAAACACATTTCTGCTTGGAATCCTCGCCCTCTTGAACAACGTGGACCTTATGTACACATATCTACAGAGAATGACCCATGCATCCTCCCATCACCATTGATATTTGCATCCTCTCGCCTTTAGGACTACGAGAATCTTCTTAATTGTGTTCAACGACATACAAAATGCCACCCTTCTTCATGTCTTCACAAAAAAGATCCTACTCTTGTTTGTTGCTATGGAGTTCCATGGGATTTGAATCCCACCTCCTCTTTGATCATTGATGACAGTGGATAGAAGAAATATGTCCCCGCTCGTAATGATGAAAGGTTAAATGTACAAAACTCTGACATGCTATACATATGGAGAGAAAACATCAATTTCCCATTGGTTTTGTCCCAACATGTTGTTCTCCACTACATCGCGAAATATGCATCAAAACTAGAAATAAAATTAGAAAGTTATCAGAAAATTTTGTCACGTGTCTCTGAGGCTATCCACCATGAAACAATCGTTGTTAATGTTGTCCGAAATTTTTTAACAAAAACAATTTCCGATAGGGACATCAATGCACAAGAAACATGCCACATGCTACAAAAATTGCCCCTTTCACTTTGTAGCCGCTCAATGTTTGTTTCCCTCAATGTTACTTGAACTATTTTTCGACGTGTTTCTCATGGTCTAGGTTCCCCCTTCCTAACACCACCCTTCATTGTAGCATACATGAATAGATCTGCTTTACTTGAAAAACTAACTTTTCTTGTCGTTGCACATTCTCGGTCCTTCTCTGCTCCCTGAAAACATAACCAATGGAAACAAATAAATCCTCTCAAGAATGTTCGTGTCCTCCCTTCTTATTCCTCGATCCCTTCTCCTGTTGATGATGCCTATGCTTCTTTTTGTTGGAGTGAACTACTTCTTGTTGAAAATGCAACAAGATGATAGAGCTTAGTGAATAGAAGTCACCTTCACTAAGTGGGCCTGCAGGATATTTCTGGCGCAAAGTCTAGTTTTAAACATATGGATCATGGTCTATGAGTTGCAGGATGCTATTTGTGGATGATTGGTCATGTTGGTAAAAATAGATGGACCTCTATTTTTAGACATATGGGCGGAGTCTATTTTTAGACTGCAGGCTAAAAATAGAACAGTCGAATATTGTTAGCTCTTAATAATATTTGGACTATAAACATTATCTTATTCTCTTGGAGCACTTCAGTTCGAGCTACAAATGTGGCACATGCAACTGCCAGAAGGAAATACGCTTTTCTTATGGGTTACATGAGCTATTTCATGAAGGACTTCAGTTAGAACTCAAGTGATTGAGTTTAGTGGAGTTGAATGAGGAGTTGATGGAGTTGTGTTCAGTTTGACTTAGTTGAACTAGTTGTATTTAGTCTGACTAACAAATACACTAGTGATGAGTGATGTGAATTAGTTATTAATTAATTAACTAATTATTAACTCATGAATCAACTGAGGAATACATGAGTTAAATCGGTGCATGGACAGTTCAGTGGAGACAAGTGTTAGAGATGAGTGAAAGGGCAAGACAGCTGTCAGTTGTGACTATAGTTGTTCATGTGATTTGCACAATCAGTGGATTGAGATTGCCAATGAGGATTGAGTAGTGTTACACAAGGGAAATATGAGTTTGGATCAGCCATTCTCATCTACTCTCATGCAGGATTGCGCAGTGGAGGCATGCAAGCAGCAAAGGAGATTTGAACCTGTGATTGATTCAGATTTGAGCTAGTTTGTGTGTAACAGGTGGAGATAGTGCTGAGTACTTATGAGGAGTATTGTACTATGTATTGTTACATGTTATCAATCAATATAATATACATATAGTTGGGGGTTTTCAGCTTTATGCTTTCCCCGTGATATACTGTGTTGATATGTGTGATTGATACTTCAATGTGCGCATGCTATTGTTTCTTAATACTGCAAAATTGATGATCAACGTAGAGGAGGTTATGTATTATGCATGATTCCAAAAATAATGTATAATCAGGATAATCTCTGTGAATAAGTGTCATATTATTCAAAATTTCTACACTTGTATACTTCCTTTCCTCACACTCCCATAAGACATAAGCTCCACCGATGAAACAATCATTTCGAATGGGGAACAAAAAGGATATGCGTATGTTCCATGGCATGTTCATCGAGCCCTTGAAACCCCCTTTCCCCTTGCTCTGATGACACCTCCACTAATGATATGTCGAATCCCCTTGAATCCATAGACATTGATGAATGGCAATTCCTTTCTCAGCTACACCATGGAAACAACATGGGAATTGATGACATTGACATGCTTGGACATCACGACTTTGACTCTAATCAAAATTGGGCCCATACTACCATTCCTCTGCCTTTGCAAGAGACAGCCATATGTTTCATAGAATTTAGTCGCTCATCCACCCAAATCCATTCTAGTCTATTTCCAATTCCCCATTTTCTTGTCTCACTATCGCCCACCCAACAAGTTGCTTTCACCATTGTCCTCACCCACTTTAGTACCACTTCTTCCATTCCTCCACTTAGAATGCTCATCAAAGGTACTACTGGCATGGGGAAGTGTCATTTAATTGATTGCCTAAAAGATATATTTCTTGCTGAATCTCTTCCCAATTCAAGTCCATTTCTCTTACTCACTCCAACACATGTTGCAACGTTTAACATAAAGGCACTTACAATCCATTCTTCCCTTCACATTCCTTTAGTGTCAATGAATCCTCTTGAGGGCCAACCACTTCTGTGTCTCCAAGAAAAACTTTGCTACGTCAAATACATTTTAATAGATGAAATGAGCTTTATTGGCCCTAAACTTCTTTCACACATAAACGATTGCTTAAGGGAGGTATTTCCTTCGTATCAAAATGTTCCTTTCAACAATCGGTCTATCATAATTGTTGGTGATCTTGGGAAACTATCTCTTGTGAAGGACATCCCCATGTATGTCGGCACATCAAGTGGTAATGCCCTTTAGCGCGCCTTTGACACGTGCATCACACTATGTACTATCTTTCGTCAACAAGGGATGGACCGTCTTCAAATTGCATTCCGACAATTGCTCATGAATCTCAGAAATGCAACACCAACAATTGAAGACTGGAAACTTCTCATGTCAAAGACAAATTCATTTTTGTTAAAGGATGAGCAACAAGAAATTGAGAATGCAATCCACCTATATCCAACCAAGCTAGCTGTCAAATTTCATAACAAACAAATACTCAAAAAATTGAACATGCCAATTGCACGATGCTATGTAGAGAAAATGAACCAACATCCTATTGGTGCACATGAAGAAGGTGAATAGTTGGATGCAAAATTTCTTATTTGCAATGAACAACATATTTTACTCACATGTAACTTGTGGGTTGAAGTAGGTCTTGTAAATGGAGCACTTGGAAAAGTAATTTCTATTTTCTATGTAGCTGGATCAAAACCCCCTCAATTACCATCCTTTGTTGTTGTTGACTTCTTCCAATACAAAGGCTTGCCATGGGACACTTTCAACACATCTTATGTTCCACTTCCCCCAATAACACGAGGGTCTCGCATGAAAATTCCCCTTCGAATGGCATGGGGTTTGACAAAACATAAATCACAAGGAATGACATTACCAAAGGCGGAAATGGACATTGGAAACATAGAGCGACAAGGCTTAACATTCACGACTATCTCCAGAGTTTGAATGTTGGCTGATCTTTGCATCTCTCCACCATTTTCCTTCAGCAACTACTCCCACATGCAAGGCAATGCTTACATCAAGCGTAGGTAGCAAGAGGAATCTATACTAGCATCAAAGTCTTTACAACTACATGTAGCTTGATTGCCGCGTCTAGCCCCTTTTGATTCCCTTTTAGTAAGCATACGTTGCATTCAATTTCACATTAGTTTCTTTCTTTTACAAATAGTTGCTGTGAAACTCAGTTAAAATTCCATAAATTTCCCCCTTCTACGAAAAACAAAAATATTTTTTGCATTCGTCTTTAGAAAAAGAAAAAAAAAGACAAACTTTACAAGTTGGCATTTCATTGATTGATATGAGCATACTTTTACAACTCTTCTTGAAAACAAATAGTTTCAAAAACGCTTAACACGGAAATAGAAACTAAAATATTTGTTCTCACTTACTGCCAAATCTCTTTTCATCTCTCCAAGGAGTGACTTACGACAAAAGTTTTCAATGATTTTTCCAAATAACAAAATGACTCAAAACTTACTCTGAACAAACTTTCGAAACTGTTGCGGTAAAAAATACAACACCCCCAACTTGACTCTTTTGTTATCATATTGATAATGAGGACCCCTATATATTTGCAACAACCTTTTGGATCATTTGTTATTTCACTTTTTCTTATCCTGTTGTCCTATTTTATTTTTCAATTTGACTTAATCTTACTTTTTATTATTCATTAATTAGAATAAATGAAACAAATAGTCCCCGAGTCCAACACTCGTATTGCCGCGCGACTTTAACCCTTTTATATTGAAATAGTCCCTTCCGATTTCATTTTAGTAAGCATACTTTTGATTCAATTTTAAAATAGTTACTTTCTTTTACGCATAGTTGTTGCGAAACTCAGTTAAAATTCCAAAATTTTTCCCCTTTATAAAAAACTTATAATGTTCACTTGTGTTTAGAGAAAAAAAAATGGACAACTTTTACAAGTTCGCATTTTGGCGATTGATGTGAGCATAGTTTTACAACTCTAATTCAAATCAAATACTTTCAAAATGCTAGACAAAAAAAAAAACTGTTGTTTCTTAGTCGCAAATCTCTTTTCATTCTTAAAGGCATCTGTTTCAATATGCGATTACCTCCAACCTCCGATATCAGAGAACCTGTGAGATTAGCATATCGCAATATCACAGTGCAACCCTTTACCACATATTAGAGAGCGGAGATTTTGAATCATGTCACATAACAAAAAAGCCAATAGGGAATCTTTGATTTTCTAAAGTGGAGTATAAATACCATGTGGGCTCCTTTGATAGTGCTTACTATAATACACCAAAAACTTTTAAAAGGAATATCACTTATGTGTTTTGGAGTTTAGGTATTTTTATTATTATTATAAAGAACCAATGTTTTATGTATTAGACTTTTAGTATCATATATTTCTAAAATTATTCCTCCAATGTCATAACTCTGATATAACTCTATTATCAAAAGGTTCCTCCCACCAATAGACTACAACTACTCTATGAATTCTCTACCACGTCATTTCGACCAATCACGTGAGGGGAAATCTAGTTCCACCAATCAAAATCCTCCCTTGACTAGGGTTTTGACCATCCAAAGGATAAGGTTATCTCAAAATTTCCTTTAAGTTCATAGCCTCACTCCTATGCATCGCAACAAGGCCTTCTCTCTGATTCTTGTAATGACTCGTCTAAGGGGCCTCGACACTGCATCGCGTAGTGTCTTAGACAAAGACCTCTAGAACCTCCCCGATTTTAGGCTCTACTGTTGCAAAGGCTTCTTTGACCCAGTCTTGCCGACTATGTCTCTATCTCAAGAATCTCATAGAATCCTAGACGTGCTTCACGTTTTGATGATGATACCTTTGGTTACTTAGGATGATCTACAAAATTATCACTCCCGAGCTTGGATAATACGTTCTCCAATGGATTCTTGGCCAACGAGTCTTCCATTTCCATTGGGAGGAAATCCTACCCAAGGCAGCATAGATGCTCCTGGTCACTTACCTACCACGCGTTTGGTGTGGACTTCTAAGAGGTTCCTACCTTGCTTGCCACACACCGGCGGTGCCAGATCGTATGTTGAGCTTGCAATCAGCTCCATCGCACTTGATGAAACCTTTGGGTACCTCAACAACCATCCTAAGATGCCAATAATAGGTATCTAACCCACTGAGAAGGCTAGGTTGAAGGTAATTTAGGCAAAGCTATCGGCTTGTTACTTAGAAAACAACACAACAACTTGTAACTTAGAAAACAAAAGGCATGCAAGCAGATAAAGACCCTACTATCTAGTGGGTATTCCATGTAATCTTCATATTAATAAAAGGGTCTCAGAACTCACTATTTTTAAAGTTTGATCCAACCTCTCATGGATCGACCATGGCATGTAATAAGTTTTGTCTCTTCCTTAGTAAGTGTTGTAGTGGCTACAACCACCCTCCAAAATTTTGTCCTGCACCTGATTTCGTAGCCTCCCTTCAGAGTATCACTTGATGACTGCACACACTTGGGTTCACTCTGTGAGTGCACATGAGTCTTCACATTCACCTTTCTTGTTCGTTTCACCAAGTCTTACATGTTGATGTCAAAGTCATGCTTGCGACCATGCTCTGGTTATGCTCAAAGTTTTCACTTCATGTGTACTTATTGTGTTTGCTATGAAAACATCTATTGCACTCACACACAGAGTCACATTCACTGTCACGCAAGCGTCGTCATGGTCGACCAACGATCAATCAAAAGTCTCACGCTTGTCACTTACATCGTCAATCAATGATGTTGTACATATGTGTTTGGATGGTTTGAGTCATCTCAACATTGAGTCATGCAAGTGTGCGTTTCAAGATCACATATGCATCTTTCACTCGTTCACACACTTGGTCATTTTATTGAAGTTTTGATGACCGGACTCCCCTCTGACAGCTGGACCATCACCCCACCATCGAATAGATCGATTGTCACCTAGAACAACGCAGGGGAACCAAAGCAAGTCATTTCAAGCTACGCTGCTCGCAAGAAAATCAATTAGTCTCCATGCTAGTCAACTGGAGAGTTTGACCTTGCGGCCACCCGATACTAACTCCCCTAAAAAATTGTGCAGAGGCTACAAGCATTGCCTGGTCTACTGATTGAGAAAATTGCACTGACATGCCAGACAAACACCCAGTTCCCGTCCCTATATATCTTAGAAAATTGTGTAATTTTTCCAGCCAGCCCTCCCGACAGTCAACCGACTGCTCATCTCAAAAATTGCGTAGCTTTCATGAGTAAGCCCTCTTCTGCCCAACAGTCCACTTACCTCAGAAATTGTGCAGAAATGATCATTAGGCCGACCTCCCAGCAACAATGAAATTTCTCTCACCAACAACAGAGTTCTAGTTCCCTTCAGGAATTGCGCAGTTTCTGCTGCCAAGCTCCTGACAGCTGATTGCCAGTTCCCCTTAGAAATTGCATAGTTTCTGCTGCTAGTGACCCAGCAGCCAAATACCATTGCCCTCCAGGAATTGCACATTTTTGGCTGCCAAGCTCCTAGCCAGTTCCTACAAAAAATTGCACAACTTTTGTCTGCTAAGTCTCCCTGTAGCCCTACCTGTTCCTCCAAAAAATTGCACAGTTTTTACTGCCAAGCCCCGTTTCCCACTCGTTCCGGAAATTGTGTGGATTTTTCCTACTCGACCTTCTTGTAGCCCAAACTGTTCCCCTAAAAAACTGCGCAGTTTTTCCTCCAGCTGGGCCAGACTTTGCGAATAGTCATTGTCGATCCGGCTTGCCCAACTCCATCACCTAGTGACTCTTGTGAAGTTTTCGTTAGAAATGCCCAAAGCCTCCATCCTGCCTCACAACCTTGTTGCCTCTCCCAGTCACCTGCATCCAAAATGATCATGTATCATGCTAGGCTAGGAGGTTTTTGGATTTGATGTCATCCCGTCATGGGTGACTGCAAGGAATAGGTACACAAACAAACATGACGCAACGATGAAAGGGATGAATGAAGGGGAGCACATGTAAAAGGACAGGTTCATCAATAGATGAATAAACGATGTATGCAAAGAGATGTGCTTGTGAACAAATGATCATGCAAATATGTGCTCGCAGACAGACGAATGAGAAAACATGCAAGATATGCTCACAGACGGATGAACGAATGAACATGCACCTTTTGTGAACATATGAACTTGTCAAGCCTTCCAACATACAAGCAAGGAGTAATGTGCAAAATCAAGCGAACCAACGACCATCGAAGACACCGCGTGCTTTTCCAGGCGAAGGTGAAGTTGTGACACACCATGAGGACATCCATCATCCAGCAACACTCTAGCTTGAAATGCTCACTAACAACAACATGAATATACCAACACTGTCATGTCGAGTCATGTCGTCCACATCTCTACTGTGGGCCATACTGTCTATCAATGTAATGTAACGTGGAAGTCCAAGAGACCCACTTGTTGTATAAAGAGTCATGTAAAGTCGAAGAGTCATGAAAGTCAAACAGTCATGAGGGTAGTTGAACAACCACAAGGGTTTTTTTCACCCTTGGCTATAAACACCCCCTCATTTGTACATGCAAAGGAATTTTTACCTTAGCTCCTCCCACATAGCCAAGAGAGTCTATAATCTTTTCTTTGAGGAGTAAGTAGTGGCTCCAACACCCCTCACATGGGGTTAGTGATGTATGGAGTAACAATGTGTCTTGGAACTTTCGTATAATTCAGAAGCTTGCTAACAGGCTAGCACGTTTTCACACATGTATTGTAACTGCTATAAGACTAATCTTTAACACTTGTGATGCATGTTGCTTTAACCTATGTTTAACATTTGAAATATTTCACTTGTTGTGATACATATATATTTATTAAAATGTGTTGTATATGCCGTTAACTCTATCTTGCCCGTGTAGACTACTCTCCCGAACATATGACAAACCTTTCAAATAAAACTTGCTGTAAGCAACCGTTGCACTTGTGCGGACTAATCCGATGAGTGTTATATGTGTTATCTTCCCTTATGTTTTGTGATTGCCGCATCCATGTGGACTGCTATGCCAGAAGCTCTGCATGTCCTGTTGTGTTGTGTGTTCCTAGTAGAGTTAGGACTTCTCCCAACCGACTTGGGACTCATTCTCACCCTGTTCCTCTACAATGAAAGAACCATTGACACAAGTGACACTTACACTCACCAGGAACGTAAACCTCACTTCTCGAAGACAAAGCAACCACTCTCCTATGCTGACAAGCAAGAGTTGAGGCAAATCCTTAAGGTAATGGCAACCAGGCCATCATACCAGATGGGACTCCCACACGAACTGGTGTGAGGTCTAGTTGGGACTTCATACAGGGGTGATACCCTGAATGTTTGCAAGTCCAAAACTGTCAACATTTTTGGTGCTAGAAGGAGGGCAGCCATTTGTATATGGTTGAAAATCCTCTCACACTCATTCATTAACCATCTGGTCGAGGCAGTAACTCGCACTCCCTCTCACCTACACGCGACTCTGCAGTTGGTTACTCCTCACCTCCAAAGGTTGAACACGAGATTTCGTATCATCAATTTGGCTCTGTCCATCCCATCACTCGCGAGTTTACGAAAGAAGTTGGATAGATCCCAGGAATACAACATCTTACATACGCGTTAAGAAAGCCAAAATCCACTCCTACGGGAGTTGTTGTATCATCGGTGGAAGAAGCAGTCCTTGCCACACTTGAAGGTCTAGCAGAAGCTATTAAAGACAGAGAGGAACCTTCGGTCTTCATGCAAGGTGAAAAAGATACTCTTGTGATATTGATATTAGACTCCGGTACAAGAGGTGGAGGGGAAGGCAACGGAGGAGGCGGAGGCAGAAACGAACCAACAGACTCAGAGCCAGAAACATAAGATTCTGAAAGAGATGAGGATGAAGAAGAAGAAGAAGAAGAGATGGCTGACCCAAATCTAGAATGGATGACTCAATGACCATTGGCTTTCCCGATTGTTCTGCATAAGATGACGAAGCGAGTAGAGAGAATGAACATCAAGTTTAACCCTGACATCACAGTGAAGGCAGAAGATCACTTAAACAACTTCTACCTATAACTGCAGACCCTTGAGGTACGGTATGACATGTAGCATGTTGATTTCTTCCATGTACCTTGGATGGTCACACAGATACATGGTATCACAACCTTGCACTGAACTCTATACAGAACTGGGGTGCATTCAAATGCATGTTCCATGAAAGGTTTGTTGATGAAAATACCCCAGCCATGTTATTCAAAGAATTGGGAAGCCTGAAGATGGAGGGAAAAGAAAAATTAAAAGATTTCAATCAAAGGTTCACATGCATATTGAACAAGTTTGCAGCAGAAACTAAACCTCATGACTCCATAACTGTTGATTACTACACGTCCGCACTGCCAACCAACATTGCGCAGTTCATCAAACGAGTCGCGGAGCCAACACTTTGGAAAGTTGTGAAGAGGCTATCATTGTAGAAAAAGACCTGTGCACAATTAGAGTCATCAAGGATGAAAAACTAGCAAAGGACTCCAAATATGTGAGTCGGAAGTCCCAAGCGATGGCGAGCAAGGGTAGATACATGGAAGCAACTGATAATGAAACCCTCACTCACCTCATCAAGAAATTGACCATAGAAGTGTCCAATATCAAACAAAGGAGAATGGACACATCTACAAGAATCCATCCACCCAGGCAGAGGCAAGCAGGTATCTCAACAGGCAACAATTGGTACGCTGCAAAAACTATGCAAAAACCTATTTTCTAGGTCGAAAAATGAGTAGATCCCAAGTTCTACTCATTCCATGAAGAACATCACCCTAATAACTCTTGTTTGGACTGGAAGCGAGTCAGAAACTTTGTATGCAGTCATACACTCGATGAAAAAAACGGTATGCAGAAGCAGCCATAAGATACCGATGACGAAGAAGAGGTTGCACCTAATGAACCATCAAGTTCTAGGCATGTGGTGAACGAGTATCCGTGCTTGCAAGCAATGCCTAAGATGAACATTGAGAAGCAACCCCAAAAGCAAAATTACTGTTACAATCTTAGGAGTAAAGGGAATCCCCTTACACTTGGGGAAGCATAAGAAAAAATGAGACTGCTGATGTGGAAGGTTGATCCACTTTCGGACCCTAAGTAGAAAAGACAAAAAAAGTCTAGGAAGACAATGACGGATAAGAATACATCC
This sequence comes from Pinus taeda, assembly GCA_000404065.3. Classification (NCBI taxonomy): domain Eukaryota; kingdom Viridiplantae; phylum Streptophyta; class Pinopsida; order Pinales; family Pinaceae; genus Pinus; species Pinus taeda. The sequence goes on from APFE031072635.1 coordinate 15,841, forward strand.
ATGAGAAGCAAGATGCAGAACACTCCACCAGACGACACGAACATCTGTTCTACCCCGGACACCTCGGTGAGTCTACCAGCTCTGTACTAGAACATTGTTGATGACATGAAGAAAACTCGAGCGAACATCAGTTTGTTCGAGCTAGCTAAGATCTAGAGTCAGCGAGACATCCTACTGCATGCATTGGGACAAACAACAACGGATAACGTAGCCTTTGCCAACAAGGGAGCAAGCACACCTCCCAGATCTCTTTCTACTATGCTCAACACGCTCTGGATGGAAGAAGAAAACTCAAGTTGCTCTCCGTTCCTGCTATCCTTTGAAATATTTAACTACAATGTTCACAACTTCTTGGTTGATTCTAGTGTGGTTGCCAACGTCATGCCATTCTCTATTGCAAAGCAGATCAATGCAGAATGGAGCAAAACATCCACGCGAATCATCCAACTTGATCAAACATTGGTACCAGCCATTGGTGAACTACAAGATGTGATCATCCAACTATCTCATGACAGTCGAGTCCACCAATGCATCAAGATAGTTGTTGTGGACATACCAGAAGCACCAACAAGCTGGACGGATATTTTTCTACATACTGGTCCCACATGTGGCTTCCGTACAAGGGAAAATGCAACAAAATCTAGGTATTGTCCGAGAGGTATATGAAGCAAAATGTTACCCCCCTTAACAGTGAGAATGAACCATTGGCCTTCGCATAAATCATGTTTGGAAAATTCCTCCTAGAAACAACATTGGAGTATTATCCTGCATGGTCAGCTCCAACCCCACCAGACACGCAGTTGGGACTCCTTCCTTGCCCAACTGATGGTAATGAAACATGTACAACACATTGTACCAATAGTAGCAATAGAAGTAGCAACAATAATAGCAACAGTACTAACATGCCAAACGGTCTGTGTACAGACAAACTGTGGGCCATGGAATTTGACGAATCAAAGACACATGATGGCTCAAGGACTGGGTGTACCTCAGTCGCCCAAAATAACAAAAAATGCATGATTTCAAACTGCTTGAAGTTTGAGTGCTCTAACAATGTTGCTGAGTATGAAGAACTTGTGTTGAGATTACAAAGGACCACCATCCTCAACACGGTCACACTCAAAGTGATACTACCCCTCGTAGACAGTGTCAATTGTTTCAAGGACATAACAACTGATGAATGTAAGCACAAGCAACCCCTGAAAACTATAGCTGAGGGAAAGAAAGACAACCCCACCCCCAAGGGTGTGATTTACCTCAACAAGCTCTATGATTTGCAAAACTTCTGTCGAGGGCCAAGAAACAACAGAACCCACAGGTCCACCACTATGAATGAATAGAGCAACCTGGGAACCAATATGATGATAGCTAGTCTTGGTACAAACTACACACTGCAGCAATGACAAGTTTTTGATCACTTGATCAAAAAATACTAGGATGTGTGTACATGGGCAGATGATGACCCGAGGACACACTACATGCGAGAAATCTTACCTGAGACTCCAGGTAAAGGAGGATACAAACCATTGCAGCAAAGTCCAGGTAAAACAAATATGTAGTTTGAACTCCTTATACAAAAATAATTGATTAAGATTTTGGATGGTTGGATTACTTGAAAAGTTCATCATCGTACTTGGGTTTCTAATTTAAATTTCACACGTAAGAAATCTGGGGAAATCCGCTTATGCATTGATTTCAGGAACTTGAATTTCTCACGGAATAAAAACAACTACCCCGTGCCATCATCTGAGCCTATGTTTCACATGGTATCTAAAACAGTGGTGTCATCTTCACTTAAAGGTATTTTGGAATACCATAAGATTTCGGTAGCAGAACCCAATGGACTTATACTGTTCCACGAGAAACTTGGCACACACACACGCCATCTACAATCACTTGACGGGAGGGTTGACAACCTTCCTGCCAAAGGCCAAGATCTCAAGCATTGCTTCCAGTAGGCTGGGATGTGCCTCGTGCCATGTACATAGTCTCCCTGCTGCTTGTTTTTTTCATATTGTTTGCTTACTATCTTTGCTTTTGCTTTGTTTGTTCCGCTTTCCATTTTTGTTTACGTTCATTTCATTTTATTGATATATTACTATTTTTGTTTCCAGAAATAAGTGCTTCCAACTACTTCGTTCTAGCTTTTGAATAGAGTATGTGGCTGAAATATGAAGAGACTTGTGACATTGCAACACTTGGCCAATCTTGTGCCCATCTTCTCTGTGCTTTGTTATAACCTTCAGCTGGTGAAGTCTTGATGGAAAATATGAACTGTCTGCAACAGAAGTTTTGGTCCAACCATGAACCTATGTTCACATTGGGAATCCCATCCATGTACTCAGCCTTCTTCTCTGTGTGTTCTGTTATCAACTCAGGCTGTCCCTAGGCTCCTATTAGGGATACGGCCGAGGTAACCACAAACCAATCTTCTGATTGCAGGTTCTAGCCCACCTGCAATCGAAGAGGGCTCTCTCCTTTAGATTCAACCTTAGTTGATCTAGATTCAACCTTAGTTGATCTAGATTCAACCTTAGTTGATGATTTTAGGCTAGCTTTCGGACTTCAAGGGAATGTTGACTGTGATTGGAAGGAAGGTAGGATTCTTGAATAAAGAGGCACAATAAGGTGTTATAAGTTTTGAACCATTGGGCATGGAGTCACAGATTGAGGCATGCGAGCGTTTTCTTGGTCACAAGAGGATACAGAGCGGGATAGCCACACATGATACAATACTCAGTGTGATGAAAGTATGGAATGAACATCAGGGATGAAAGGCAAAAGAGAATCATTTCATCATGCTGACAAAGGGGAGAAGTGGATGAGTGCGATCCTGGAGCAGTTAAGAATTCCAAAGACATGCACTCAGATGTGATAGAAACAGGGTAAACCAAAGCATTTAAGAATTCTAGCTCATAACTGTTTCTGAAGAAAACATCGAAAAGTGCAGAAATTGAACTTAAGGTGTAAAAAAACAAATCTTAAGCTATTCTTTTTTCCTGCAGATTAGAAAGGCGGAAAGATGATAAAAACATAAAATGGACAGGGAAGAAGAACACTTATTGGATCATGCAGAGACACAGGAATTCCGTGATCATTCCTTGGCCAAGAGAAAACATCAAGTTGTTTCGCAATCCATGCTTTCAGCAATCTTTGATTATGAACAATATGACAGTTACAGTGCGAGTCTTTACTAAGAGAAATTGCTGGAAAGGAAACTGACCAACAACTACTACTACTAACCAACCAACCCTTCACAATATCGCTTCGGGTGGTATTTATAAACAAAATATCAGGAAGACATCATTACAATTGACCTTGGCAGGTCTGCTTAGAACTCTTCAAAAATCTAAATGCTGCTGGAATTAAATGCAAGTGAACCTTTTTGGCTGCGGTGGGGGCAGCTGAATCAGAACAGGTGACGAGGTGGCCCTTGGGGACCAGATGCGATGCTGCTGGAGTGAATGTGCTTTGGGGCTGTAGTTCGGCTTTGGTGCAAATTGAATGTGCAATTATTATGATTTGAGAGCCTCAAGTAGTTTCGCTCTCCTTTTGTGAATCTGCTGGAAGATATTCAATTTTCTCTTGCTTTGGGCCGCTGCTCAAGATATTCTCTGATACACTTTGCCGCTACATTGATGGTTTCCGCCGTCGATTGATACTCTTTGACACGCTTGATACCTGCTGATTTGATCTGATACACTTTAAACTCTGTGAATGATCTGCTGCTGTCTTCAAACTGGATCCTTTGGCATGTTTGGGCGATTTTCGGGCTTTTTCGGCGCCCAGTGGGCTCGGCAACCAGAAGATTCCCTGAAGATTCCTCGAAATGGCCTATTTCTCGTAGCGAAGCGCCTTCACATTATTCGCGCATCAGAAACTGCCTCTGTTTCTTGATCTGGAGCTCCGAAGTGCGACTTTTCTTCCTGCGCGAAGCTTTTTCGGCTTTTCTGGCTGCTGATGTAAGTATGGCGTCGGCTGTACGGCGGATGACGTCAGCTGTGGGTCCCTGGTATAGCGCGACGTGGTGAGGTACTGGAATAAACTGTGGTGAAGAGACTCCGATGCGATATCGCGATATCGCGTCGGCGGGGAAAGAGGGGGGTCATTGGGTTGGGCATTTGGCGCTTGCGACTGCCGATATGCGATATCGCGATATCGCATCGGCGGAGAGGAAAGGTGGATGGGTTGGATACTCGGCGTTTGTAATCGCCGATCGCCGATTTTGCAATATCGCATCGGCGGGGGACGGATGGGCTATGCTTGGTATGAATGCGAGAGTGCGAGGCTGCGACGCGAAAAACGGTTTTGAGGGAAAAAGGTAAGTAAGTGGGTGTGAAGGTCATATAAGGTTTTCGGAAGGGGTCCAACTACCTCGGGGGAAATTTATACTTTGGAAGGAGTCCATCGTATTTGGGAGGTGGTTCGGGGGTCGAGGCTCTTGCTTAGTTTCTGATAAACCGAACAATTCCCAGGAACTGATATGGTTATTTTTCAACCAGGGGAGGGATATTACATAAGGGATTTTTACTTAATATTAATACGGGGACGGGAAACATAGGGAGCTATATAATAATGTTAGTGGTTAATATGGGTATGATAAGAAAGCGCTAAGTTCGGGAGACTTAGGCTGTTACAGGGGGTAGGACCATATTTCGGGAGAAGATATGGAACAACTTTGAGTAAAGCAGATCTTTACTCAACTGGAGTGATGAAGATGATGAACTTAAGAGGTGTCAAGCAGATCTTGACCTCTTTTTGGGATGTTAGTTAATGATTGAGGAAAACGGAGAAGGGAAGTCAGTTATACCTCATTTGAGCCTTTTTGCTTACAAATCTTTGCTGATTATGTTCTGCATGATATGATACCTGAAAACTTGGAACTGGTCAGCAATTCAATCAGCCTCAGAACTACCTACCCAGCCTACTTTCCTAGCATTTTTTCTTCTTTTGCTTGGGGGTGCACTTAGACTTGCAAACCCATCATACATTTTCTTTTGATTCTTTCCTATCTACATACTACCCTTATTTCTTCCAGAGCCCAGATTAAACTGTTGGACTCTTCTATTTCTCTACCTATCTAAGAGTCTGCCAAGATTAAACTGTTTGGACAGACTTAAAATCTCTATATTCTAAAACAAGAAATTTAAACTTAGGGAGACCAAGATTAAACTGTTTGGACCTCCCTTTAACTAACAATAGCGATACGAGGAAAACTTTACAAAATTTGAAGGCAATTGAATGAACTTGAAGTAGCCTTCTTCATTTGGAGACTGTTTGAGCAAATATGGAGCATTGCAGCAAGCAAAGTACAACATATTTGTCTTGTGAAATGCCAATCATGAAATATGAATACCTGCTGCAGCAGGAGCTAACATGTTCAAGCTCATCCAACTAGTAGAAACGGAGAAGGGAAAAAACAAAACGAGAAAAACTATTTCAGAGGTCTCACATGCTTCTTTGAAGGAAAACCTCTTCTGCTCTTAATAAGTCAGGATCCCTCTTCCTCCCCAAAAATAAATAAGTGCCTATGCACAATCCTCTTGAAAAAATACAAAAGCAAAAGAAGAGAAAGGCTTCCTGCGCAGAGAGGTGAAGCATGCAACTCCACCGGGGTACTGAACATGCTCGTTGGTAGTGGAGCAATGCTTGTGTTCCTACGTGACTCCACTGGGGTACTGTCCAGGCCTGTTAGTTGTGGAGCAACACCAAAGATGAAAACTTATACTGAAAGTTTTCAACTAGCGAGCCAAACTACCCTTCTCAAATTCGAAACAATGTGATCAAGCTGAACTTTTGATTGTGTTTGATTGAGTTGGAAAAAGGTGAACCATGTATGTCCATCAGGTAAATGGGGAAGCCAAAATAACCTGCACATCGTTTCAATACTCCCCGAATGACCAAGGCCCTCTGCTGTTAATGAATCAAAATAGAGAATCTAGAATTCTACCAGTGTGTCGCCAAGTGTTGTAGCGGCTACAACCACCCTCCAAAATTTTGGCCTGTGCTCGATTTCGGAGCCTCCCTTTAGAGTTCCACTTGATGACTGCACACACTTAGGTTCACCCGTGAGTTTGCATGAGTATTCACATTTGCCTTGCTTGTTCATTTCACCAAGTATTGCATGTTGATGTCAAAGTCATCGCTTTGTGTGTACTTGTTGTGTTCGCTATGAAAAGATCTGTTTCACTCACATACAGAGTCACATTCATTATCACGCAAGTGTTGTCATGGTCGACCAATATTAATCACAAGTGTCGTGCTTGTCACCTACACTGTCGATTAGTGATGTTGTACATGTGTCTATATGGTCTGAGTCGTCTCGGTGTCGAGTCATGCAAGTGTTTGTTGCAAGATCACATATGCATCTTTCACTCGTTCACACACTTAGTCACTTTGCTGAAGTTTTGACGACCTTGATAGTTGGACCATCAACCTGACATCGACTAGATTGACTGTAAAGAACAACATAGGGGAACCAAAGCAAGTCATTTCAAGTTGCACTACTTGTAAGCAAATCAATCAGTCGCCATGCTGGTCAACCAGAGAGTTTGACCCGACAACCACCCAGGATTGACTCCCCTGAAAAATTGCATAGAGGCTGCAAGCATTTCCCACTTTGCTAATTGAGAAAATTACACATACAGGCCAGAAAGACACCCAGTGCCTGTCCCTGTTTCAACCAAAAAATTGCCCAATTTTTCTAGCCAACCCTTTCGACAGTGGACTGACTGCTCATCTTAAAAATTATGTAGCTCTCATGAGTAGGCCATTTGCTGCACAACAATTTGCTTAGCTCAGAAATGGCACAGAGACGATCAGCAGGTCAATCTCCGGGCATCAGTAAAATTTCTCTTGCCAACATCTCCCAGTAGTGGACTAAAAGTTCCCTCCATGAATTGTACAGTTTCTGCTACCAGGCGCCTGGCAGTTGATTGCCAGTTCCCCTTAGGAATTGTGCAATTTCTGCTGCTAGTGACCCAACAGCCAGTTGCCAATTCCCTTCAGGAATTGCACAGTTTTGGCTGCCAAGATCCCGAACAGTTCCTCCAAAAAATTATGCAATTTGTCTGCCAAGCCTCCCTGCAGCCCAACTTGTTCCTCCAAAAAATTGCATAGTTTTGTTGCCAAGCCCCACTGCTCACTTGTTCTGGAAAATATGCAAATTTTTCCTGCCCAGCCTTCTTGTAGCCCAGACCGTTCCCCTAAAAAACTGTGCAATTTTTTCCTCCAGCTAGGCCAAAATTCATGGACAATCACTGTCGATCCAGCTTGCCCATCTCCATCACCCAATGACTCTTACGCAATTTTCACTAGCAGTTCCTGTAGCCTCTATCTTGCCTCACAACCTTGTTGCCTCTCCCATTCACCTGCATCTGAAATGATCATGTATCATGGTAGGCTAGGAGGTTTTTGCATTTGATGTCGTCCCGTCATGAGTTATTGCGGGACTAGGTACACAAAAAACATGGCTCGACGACTAATGCGATGAAAGAAGGGGAGCGCATGCAAAAGGATAGGTTCATCAATGGATGAAAAAACGATGCATGCAAAGAGATGTGATTGTGAATGGACGATCATGAAAAGATGTGTTCACAGACGGACGAATGAGAAAACATGCAAGATGTGCTCATGGATGGATGAACAAACGAACATGCACCTTTCGCGAATAGACGAACCTGTTAAGCCTTCCAATATACAAGCAAGGAGAAATGGGCAAAAGCAACATCAAGTGAAACAACGAACATCAAATACTCCTTGCGCTTTTCCATGCAGAGGTGAAGCTGTGACACACCATGAGGTCATCCATCACCTAGCAGCACTGTAGCTCGACGTGCATACCAACAACAACATGAAAGTTCCAACACTGTCACGTCGAGTCATGTGGTTCACATCTCTACTGTGGGCCATACTGTTTATCAATGCAATGTAACGTGGAAGTCCAAGACTGACCCACTTGTTGTACAAAGAGTCATGTAAAGTTGAAAAGTCATGGAATTCGAACAATCATGAAGGTAGTCGAACAACCCCAAGGGTTAGTTTCACCCTTGGCTATAAATACCCCCTCATTTATACATGCAAAGGAATTTTAACCTCAGCTCCTCCCACATAGCCAAGAGAGTTTGTAATATTTTTTTTGAGGAGTAAGTAATGGCTCCAACGCCCCTCATATGAGGTTAATCATGTATGGTGTAACGATGTGTCTTGAAACTTTCACTTAATTCAGAAGCCTGCTAACAGGCCTTCATGTTTTCACACATGTATTGTAACTGTTGTAAGACTAATCTTTAACACTTGTGACACATGTTTCTTTAACCTGTGTTTCACATTTTAACTATTTCACTTGTTGTAATACATATCTATTTATGAAAATTTGTTGTATATGTTGTTAACGTTGTCTCGCTAGTGTAGACTACTCTCCCAGACATCAAACAAAACTTTCTTATAAAACTTGTTGCAAGCAACCATTGCACTTGTGTGCACTAATCCGCTGAGTTTTATACGTGTTATGTTCCCTTGTGTGTTGTGACTTCCGCATCCCTGTGGACTGCTCTGCCGAAGTTGTGCACGTCATGTAGTGTTGTGTGTTCCTCGCAGAGTTGGGACTTCTCCCAACTGAATTAGGACACAATCTCACCCTCTTCCTCTACAGTGAAAGAACCATTGACACAAGTGACACTTACCCTCACTAGGCACGCGAACATCTCTTCTTAAAGACAAAGCATACCACTCTCCTATGTTGACAAGCAAGAGTTGAGGCAAATCCTTAAGATAATGGTAACCAGGCCATCATATTGGATGGGACTCCCACACCAAATGGTGTGAGGTCTAGTTGGGACTCCATACTGTGGTGATCCCTTAAATGTTGGTGGGTCCAACACCGTCAACAATAAGTTATTAATCTTTGTTATGATGCGATTTTTTATAGCGTTCAGTTTTTTATGCTCCCTAATCTTTGTTATCATGCGATTTGTTATACCTCAAGCATCAAACATTCTATGTTTACCTTTAGCAACAATCATTACACACATCTTGCCTTCAAAGTTTACACACACACACACACACACACACACACACACACATATATATATATATATAAACTCATCCCCACAGGGATGTACCACATATGAAAACATAATCAACATAATGCAGTCCTTCAATCTAGAACTAGTAGTAGAATCAGAGGCTTACACATCACAACATTCAAAATGAGACAACACAAAACATTTGTGATATGGGTACCTCTAATGTGGAACGGATGCGATAACATAATTAACTCATTTTAACAATTGTATTGGGTTTATAACATCAGATGTTTTGATATCGGAGATAATCACAACATGCCACAGTTTGCAAACTTGTGCTATAATAAAGCTCTGATATTGGACACCAAATTACAATTAAACTCACTTTAATATCAATATTGCATACATATTGGTGGCCATTTTAGATGATGGCAGATAATGAAAGTTCTGATAAATGGATGCAATCTTATATTAAATCCAATCTTATAATTATACTGGATCCGCAAGTGAATCGTCGATTGACAATTATATCGTAGGTTTCATTCAAAAGTCCTAATATCAAGGTGAACACGGAATTCTTATTAATCAACATTAATACACCATATCGTGTCTGAATATCAGAGGTTGGAGCAAATTCGAGGTTAGAGATTTTCACATATCACAACGCACACCTTCAAAAATATCAGTGGGATATGGATATAGGTGGAAGTGCTCTATCGTAAGTTAAAGATTAGGGGGTTTCAAGATATAACAAAAACACCGAATCATCAACTGCACATATATGATATTATTGTTCGTCTATATACTTAACAAATTTAGATTAAAACACATCAATGGTGATACTGATCTAATCGCATGAAATAACATATATGAAAAACTTGAATTAAAACAAATTTAAATTAAAACAGTACTTCATCTCAAAAACATAGCATCAACGAAAAGATAATAGTACCCGATACACATTCACTCTGCTCATAAGTAAAATCGTTATGGTTCTTCTTTGTATTAAGACTTGTTTACAACTATAGTAGTAAAAACCAAAATACTTCTTGCAAAATTTCAGAACCCCCTTTCTTCATAACAATGACGGGGATTTAAAGTTTAAAATCAAAACTCAAATATAGAAAGGTCCATAAAATGTTGCACTGGTCCAGAAAAACCACACTCAAAATAGAAATACAAACTAAGAGTACAATCCTATTATAACAAGTTGATCAATGCTTGTGTTAGTGCTCAAATCTGCCTTAGGCTGAAGGAAGGCGAGATTCAAGATAACATCATACCACACTCAGCCTCGTAGCTAGCCCTACGAGGACAGGAGAGGGCTCTCTCCGGGTCAAACTCGACAAAGATAATTGACGGGGCTCGAGATGACTGAAATAAAAAGCTAATGTTAGGCTAGATATGAAGTACAAGGGTTTGATTTGAGTTTTTAGGAGTTTTTGTGTTGGAATAGGGAAAGGCAAATCTGGGCTTGGGGATGAGGCACAGTTTTTGCAGACGTTTGATTGGGGCAAGGAAGCGATCATCTTGATGCTTTTAAAGGGAATGAATGGGTAGATCATACTGGTGAGGAGCTAAGGGGAGCACGAAGGATTCAAGGATTCTCCTTAAACAGATGAAAACATGGAAAATCAAACAAATTTAAAGGCAGAGCATGACAATCAATGGATTCTACCTTAATCAATTCATTTGTTCAATTGCAGAAGATGATAGTAAGGAAAATGATACACATAACAACTTACAATTACTGAGAGAAGCACAC
>APFE031072635.1:26641-148575 GCA_000404065.3 Pinus taeda
CTTTCATGTTTTTGTTGGTCAGGATCATCCTCCAGTGGAGTCTTTGGATCTGATCTCGAAAATGATTTAGAGTCGCCAAGTGAATGATTTCAGCCTTTCCAGTGTCTGATCGTTGTCCACCATCAACAATCAGATCTGAACTCGATACATGTACTAGGGTAATTTATAAGTTAAGTATTACGATTACAAGCTAGACTAGAGATCGACTGAAGCAGCGTTCATCTACTATGCACTCGCAGAGCAATGTGTAGTTCGAAGGCTACCTGACGTGACTTCAGACTCTGTCTGTATCTATGAATCAAATAAAACTAACAAGAAAACCAGTTCTTCCCCAGTATGGTCACCACTATGTTAGCGCTCAAATCTACCTTAGGCTGAAATAAGGTAAAACTCAAGGCTACATCAAACCACGCTCAACCTCATAGCTAGCCCTACGAGTACAGGAGAGGGCTCTCTCCGATTCAATCTCGGCAAAAGGTAATAAAAGAGGCTCGAGATGACTAAATTTGCAACTGATCTTAGGCTAGGTATTAAGTGCAGGGGTTTGATTTGATTTTGGGCTTTTAGGGTTTTGTTGAAAGCAATGGGAAAGGCAATTTGGGCTCGGGGATGAGGCACAGTTTCTGCAGAGATCTGATTGGGGCAAGGAAGGCAATCGTTTTGATGCTTTAAAGCAAGTGAGATGGGTAGATCAGACTGGTGAGGAGCTAAGGAGAGGAAGGAAGTCTCAAGGATTCTCCTTAAACTGAAGAAAACATGGAAATTTAAACAAACTTAAAGGTAGAGCATAAGCATCGATGGATTCTACCTTAACACTTCATTTGTTCAATTGCAGAAGATGAAAGAAGGAAAATGATACACAAAACAACTTACAATTACTGAAAGAAGCACACCATCAAAACATAAAGCCACATGGATCCCAAACAGTGCTGCAAAACCCTGGTCTTTCCTTAGCCAAAAATGTAGAGAAAATATGTACAATAGTATGCAAAAGCAATCCCAAGTGTCCAACCCTGAAAATGACTGAAAGATTACATGATATAGACTAGCTCAACCCATTCCCATGCCTCTAGGGGTCAAGCTCATCATTCTAGGAGCTGTTTCAACCAATTCTAAACAAGGAACTAAAATCTAGGCAGTCAAAACAACTTGCCTCTATATGTTAAGAAACTGATTCATTCATTTAATTTTCACTTTTTAGTGAATGAATCATATAGAACAAGTAAATATGTGCCAAAATTACATCATAATCATCAAGTTACATCAAGATGGGTCAAAACTTACATCTGGAAGCAAAACTAGTCAAACTGGCCGAATTTCTGAGCTGGAAGGTGAAAAATTGAGCTAAAATCCTCTATGCGTTGCACCAAATCCTCTATGTGTCACGCCACTTTGAGGCTGAGTTTGAGGCACTTCCTAAAGTCCAAATTGAGCCCAAGATAGCTCATTGGAAAGCCCTGCCTATCTACGTTCCAAACCAAGTGAAAGTTTTCAATTTGGATGTCATTTGCCCCTCCAAAACTGCAATCTCCCAAGACGGCTTGTTGTGTGTCAAAATAGTGCAGAGACAAAATCAGCCCCGCCTGCACCAATTAGTGCAGAGCCTTCACTACCGATACTTAGACAATACAGTGTTTTCCGACAACCCACTGTCAATGAATTAACGACAGTTTCAACATCCCAAGCCTTAACGATTCCATTCTCATCTCCAGATGCAACAGTTGACTCTGTTAAATTGGTTAAGGAATTTATTGTAGCCCCATGAGCATTGTCAAGTCTGGCTACTGGCTGTCCAGTTTCAAAATTTTTGGCAAGAATTGAGCAGTCTGGAGACGCCGTTAACACATAACTACCAGCATTAATAAATCTAGCAGCTCGACAGGACTCAGTATGAGTTGCTTGTTAGTTTCAGGCTCATCATCTTCATGAAGATAATGTATGTCCTAGAGCTTTAGGATCTGATCATGTGAAGCACTGCCAAGAACATCCCGATCATGTGAAAATGCAAGGTGCTCAATAGGATAATTGCTGTGCTCTCCTATAACACCAATCATTTTGTTGGGAAGAATGGAGACAACCCTGATGGTTCCATCACTTGATCCAGTTAACACTGTGTCTTTGTCTAACTTTAGCAAAGCATCAACTGAGTGTGGATGTCCAACAAAGCGGTCACTGCAGTCCTTGAAATAACCCCATGAATAAAGCAACATAACTCCTTCCTGTGAACCACATACTACCTTCTTCCCATTCTTCATCAAGGCCACTGAAAGCAGTTCATCTTCTGAAAATTCAGATCGGGCATGGACCTTATTTTTACAAAGATTGCAAACAGAAAGGGTCCCATCACCACTTGTTGCAAGTAGCTGCATAGTATCAGGAACAAACTCCATATCTGAAATATAGTCTTCATGAGCCTTAAACTTGTTGCAACAGGAATTCTGTCGTGTATCCACCTCATGCAAAGTTCAAGGTATGTTTCTATAGCAGACGTTATTGATCTATCTGAATTGATCTCTTCGACTCTGGTGAGTACTGTCAATTTTCGGGTCTTTGCTTCACTGTGGTGTGGCCTAGATATTGGGTTATCCTGTTTGGTACAAAGCAGGATAAAGAAACTGTTCATATCACTACAAATCGGATTAATAGGCTATTTTTCAAGGTACGGTCATTACGTATGTCTGGCTCTTGTGCTCTTAACCTCTGTGGAGTAGCATGTGGGAGGCTTGATATTAACTACGAACTTGGTTTTGGAGGTCCCTGGGATGTCGCTGCTGGAGTTGTAATAATTCAGGGTGCTAGTATGGAGTCGTTATGGTCTACGGATTTATTTTTGTGAACAAGGTCTCGGTTCCCAGAGTAGAGTCCACAACAGCCGTACAGTCACAAGGAGTCTAACAAAGTGTTGAAGAAGATCAATGCGCAGTTTTTTAAAAATCATTTAAATCATTTGAATGATAATATTACCCTGCTGCGTTGTATAGTTAAAGCGTCGAAGTGATAGCATTTGTAATTGCCAGATTGAGATTTAATACATGGGCACATTTGTTTCATGGAAAGTTTATTTGAAATCTTGTAGAATAGTGTGCCGGTTGAATATGTAAGGTGAGTTTCAATTTTATTTGAAATGATGGTGGCAGTATGAGATTTCATATCAGAATGCGTGAAATTGATTAGGCAGTGGTGTGAATTTGCTGGTTGAAAACATAAGCATATTCTTTTATTTGAATTAAAATCCAGCCATCTGTGAATGGAATTATTGGATTGAGTAGTGTTTGATTTTTACTTCTGTATCAAGTTAGAATTCCAGATTGTATTGAGTTTGGAAATGGCATGAAGATTGTTGAATTGAGCACTAGCACTACCGCTTTTATTTCAATGCTTTCTCAGCTTACTGTAACAAATGAGACAGCAAGCATGGTATCTCAAATATTGAAGTGAACTATTGTTTTCTTTGAAGAGAGTGGCAAGATCAGAGAACACTGATTCGTACCCCAGTCAAGGCATATGATCATTCAAGTCCTGTCCATGACAATGTTATAATTATTGAAGTTTGCAGTTGTTGTCTTTACATATACCATTTTGCATTGGGAATCTACCTTTTGAGTTTCTCTCCAACAGTTTAAGCTCAATATTTTTTAGCCAAATTTTTAAGTGGTATTTGTTGAAAGTTGGTCTTAGCGGTTGCTCCAAAGCCTACCATTAAGGCTTGATATTGTTTGTAGAAGAAGATATTGCATAATTGCTCACACTCTTTGCCCACTGCTAAGAAAATGGCTAAGCCTGAAAGAATATTAGAGTTATTGAGAACTCTAATTGTATCCACTGCTGACAGCGCTATCATAATCAATAAAAACATTATTGCTGACAATCAAAAATGTATACAAAATGCACAAGAAAAGATAGAGTTTTTGCAGCTTGAATCACAGCTACAGCAAGAAGAGCTACATCAAAATAGACACCATTCTGAACCTGTTTTTGTTCAGAGCATTGAGACAACCACCCATCAACGGCATGTTAATAATGTTACAGTTCATTCAGATAAAGCAGCAGTTGTACATGCAGATGCAGAAACTCAATCTGCACTTCCCAAACCCATCATCAGACCTTGGGAACAACTTGTCCACAACAAGCACAGAACTGGTCTTGGATATGACAAGGACTTGTCCTTTCATATCTCAGACTACTCAAAACCCATTAAGTTTCAGAGTGCTGGTTTCATTCATGACAATTCACCTACTCCTCATGATAGTTCAGCGTCAGCTGTTCCAGATTCTACTCCTCATCCACAACAACAACAACAACAGATCGTGAAATGCCAACACTGTGATCGAGTTGGCCATCTGAAAGATCACTGTTTTGATCTTCATCCATGTAAACACTGTCATAAAACCAGTCATTCTTCACACAGATGCTTCAGAAACGAACGTCCTGCAAGAACAAAGATTCATCTTGGATGGATCGCTTCTTGGCAATGGGCATCAACAACCAAGAAGATATTCCAAACACATGTCAGAACTTGTTCCAGAATATTGAACAGTCTTGCAGTTGAGTTTTCTCCATCTTCTCACCTTGTATCTGACAGGGGGGTAAATGATGGTCATCTACAAGCTTCAAAGCCACATCAAGCGAGCCTGAGCCACAACCTGCCACACCAGTTTCAGAGTTGTAGCCAGAGACAAAGATGCCTGAACATGCCTTCAGTTGGCGATCTAGAACACTTCCTCTAGCAGAAGACTCCAGCTTCTTGCCAGTTTTGGAAGAGTTTCGGGAACAAAATTGAGAACACTTCCTCTAGCAGAAGACTTCAGCTTCTTGCCAGTTTTGAAGAGTTCCAGGAATTGCATTAAGCATTCCAGAGTTGTTGGTCATCCTTAAACCATCACAGGTTGAGACTTCCCTTTTCAGGTTGAAGTTTTACCTTTTATGTGGGGTGAGACCTCCCTTTTATGGTTGAAGGTTTCCCTCTTTAAAACAATAGGATCACTTCCTCTAACAGAAGACTCCAGCTTCTTGCGAGCTTTGGAAGAGTTCCGGGAACTGCACTAAGCATTCCAGTGTTGGTGGCCATCCTTAAACCACCGCTCTTTATACCAACATTTTAGAGAGGACATTCAGCCTAGTGCTGCCATGCATATTTGCACATTTTGTATTACAACTCTCTTCTTGGACTCATACATAACCCTTCGGATTAAGGGGGGGAATGTTGGACACCTAATCCTAAATGCGTTAGTGTGGAAGTTGAATGGACAAAGCAGTCCAAGTGACCTTGGGATGTGAATCCCAACGGTCACATAATGTACCATAAATATACATCATTTGTGAATAAAAAAATGTACTGCATGATTTATCTTTCGTATTTGTTCTAGCTCACCATGTGTGTTTAACAGCAACAAAAGACCAGTGTTGGGTACCATGGAGAGGTGAGATGGGGGGAGTTCCACTCCCTCCTATAGTCAGGCAGTCTCTAATCAATTCAAGAAACCACTGGGGACTCAAACCGGGGTTTTAGGAAGAGGGAAACAGGAAAACAGAAGCTCACGGGAGTAGGAAGATATGCAAGAAGAAGTCAGACAAGAGAAGTGAATAGAAGGAGATAATCAGAATGTTGACACTAGAAATCGGACTGGACCATGGAAGTCTAGGGAAACCATCAGACCCTGAGTGGTGTTAAGTGATCTAACGCTACAGGCACATAGGGAACACATAGCAACTCATGTAGCTATTTGTAAATTCATGGGGTTATGGCCAACGAAGAAGGCTTTACATGCATGGATAAAGAATCATTGGAAGCCTACAGGAGATAGAGATCTACACCTTGGATCTAAGGGTTTCTTCACTGTAGCTTTTAGAAACATAGAGGATAACGACAAGGTGTTTGAAGGAGGGCCTTCTATGCTATTGCAGGCCTCTATATGTGGCCTTGGGTGATGAATTTTGTCCCATAGCATGAGACATTCACTTCGGTATCGGTATGGGTAAGCTTCTATTCCCTACCTCAAGATTATTGGTAGCCAGAATTATTAAAAGCCATAGGAAATAAACTATGGCATTTTTTAAAAATATCAGAAGCCACAGTGTGAGGAAAGCATACCTTCTTTGCCGTATATGCATAGAGATGGACCTTTATGGAGCTCTACCGAATGAAATAATTCTAGAATTTTTTGATGAAAAATGGGTGCAAGCAGTGGACTATGAACATGTTCCTTTCAAATGCCACAAATGCCTTGAACAAGGGCATCTATTCAGAGACTACCCCTTAGACCAAATGGAAAGCAGAACTAAAGCAACGTCAGGGAAAGAAACTGAAGGTTTTAACAAAGTGGGGAATAGAGGTAAAGGAGGGAGAAAGAACCAGAAGAAAATCAACGACGAAAAACAGTTTAGTCAGAATAGGTTCAAGGTATTAGAAGAAGAAGAGGAGCACGATAAAGCGAACTAGATACTGGAGGAAAACCCTACAAAGAAGGAAAAGGAAGATAGCATCAAAAATATACCTGAAAACAACCAACAAATGGAGGATCTGTTGAACATTATGGAACTTGATAGGGACCAAGAGATGACCCCAAGCGAGGTGGGAACTGAGGATTATGAACTGCAAGATATTCTTGATAGGGAGCATATAGATCTAGAAAAATTCCTAGAGCAAGGAACTACCAAAGGAATGGATTCGCTAACTCAAGAGGAGTTTAATAGAGTGCAACAACTATTTCTATGGCGAATTTAGGCAAAAGGTTCGGGGGTCAAAAGAAACCATGATAGTGAGGACAACGAAGGGGTTAAAACAATGAAGAAAACATTAGGACTAGCTCCTAGGAACCCAAGTAGGAAAAGAGGTAGGAAAAAACAGAATGAGCTACTGATAGAGTGTGGGAAAACTCATGATCAATTCAGGTAAGATGAAATACCTAACTAGTTACTCATTTACAAATCTTTCTTAATGAAGCTCACAACATGGAATATTAGGGGTCTAAGAAGTAAAAGGAAACAAATAAATCTTAGCAATACAATGAAATAAGAGAAACCAAATATGATTTTCATCCAGGAAAAAAAATGTTTAGTAGACAAAATAAGAGAGATACGTAGAAAATGGCTTATCAAATATGAATATCTAGAAGTTAAAGCAAACAAAGCGGCAGGAGGAATTCTCACACTTTGGAACCCTTAGAAACTTGGTATCTTAGATGATGAAGCATCCAGGAACTATTTATCAATGGTCATCCAACCTTTGGGGGACAAGGAAGTTTATTTGCTTGCAAATGTTTATGGTCCACAAAAGCCAGAAGACAAACTTAGACTTCTAACCTCATTGGAGGAGTTAAGAGGAAGACATCTAGGTATACCCTAGATTCTGGGAGGGGACTTCAATATGATCAGGCCTTTATCTAAAAAAAGGGGGCACCAGATCACTCGACAAAGATTCTATAGCATTTCAAAATTTCATAAAAAACATGAAGCTTGTAGACACAGAGACAAGTAATGACATCTTAGAATAATAAGAGGGGAGGAGCGTCTGAAGTGGCCTCTAAATTTGACAGATTCATTATCTCAAAGGACCTCATCCTCATAGGCCATAACTTGGTAGCAATGATACCCCCTTTTCGAAGCTCAGACCAGTGGCCTATTCAACTTGAAGTGTCCTTTATAGTAACTCCAAGAAATAAACCTTTTAGGTTTGAAAACATTTGGCTTACCCATCCTAACTTCATCAGCAATATTGAATTATGGTGGACAGAAAATACGCAAGTTCAGGGAAGTAAAATGTTCCTTCTACATAAAAGATTGAAACACGTTAAACAAAGGCTTAAAGGTTGGAATAAGAATTAATTTGGCAATATATTCAAAGCCAAAAAAGTAGTAGAATAGAAACTACAGGAAATTAACCAAACCGTCATTACAGAGGGCTTCATGGAGGAGAGGAAGGAACAAGCTAATTATGTTTAACAAAAATGGGAAGGCTTATGCAAGCAAGAGGAGATTTTCTGGAAACAGAAATTGAGGGCACAATGATTAAAAGAAGGAGAAATGAATACAAGGTTTTTTCACAAATCTACCATGGATCATATGTTGCATAACATGGTTTCAAAAATCAAAGATACTCAAGGAAAACAACTCACTACACAACAAGAAATAGAAACTATTCTGGTTCAAAATTTCCAAGGCATAGTCGCGGAGCCTCTCATAGACACATCCCAATTTATCAAGGACTTCATAATGCACATTCCTAAGCCAGTGACAAGAGAAGAAAAATACAATCTTAACAGGCCATTGAATGAAGAGGAAATTAGCGAAGTCATCAAAGAAATGCAAAATGGGAAAGCTCCAGGTCTAGATGGTTTCAACATTGACTTCTTCAAAGCATGCTGGGAAATAGTCAGGCAAGATATCCTTGATGTGGTGGAGGATTCAAGGAAAAACAAAATTGTTCTGAAGGCACTCAACAACTCTTTCATAGCCCTGATTCCAAAGCAGGAGAATGCTATCACACTAGACAGATTTAGACGCATAGCATTATGCAATGTGGTGTATAAAAATATTTCAGAAGTAATTGTGAACAGACTTAAGCCCCTACTCCCAACTCTCATGTTTTAGGAGAAAACTGATATGTGGAAGGAAGGAAAATTCTTAATAACATCATTCAAGCTCACGAGGTGGTTCAATCATTCAAGAGCAATACGCGGGCAGATATGATTATTCAGCGTGACCTAGAAAAGGCTTGTGATAAGCTGAGCTGGGCTTACATCAAGGAAGTACTAATAGCATATCGCTTTGACCATAACTAGATAAGATGGTTAATGGCCCTTGTAACCACCGCAAGTTTTTAAATCCTGCTAAATGGCTCACCATCCAAGACCTTTAAGCCATCGAGAGGACTCAGACAAGGAGATCCACTCTCAACCTTCCTCTTTACTCTCATGATGGAAGGGCTAGGCAATGCGATTAACTATGCCAAAGGAGAAGGAAAAATACAGGGTCTCAAACTCACTTTAAATGGGGATGCCTTGACCCAGCAAATATTTGTGGACGACACCATGCTGTAGTGTACACCCATGGTCAAGGAAGCTCAAGCCTTCAAACAAATCTTGAACAACTTTGCTTTGGCTACAGGGATAAAGATAAGACTAACGAAATCATTTTTTTTTTAATACTAATATTGCTATTCAGAGAAACCTCACTAGAATTCTAGGCTTCCAAAGAGATATGCTACCTTCCATATATTTGGGAGTACCTCTAACAGGAAAAACCTCTAAGCAAGGCAATTTGGGAGTTGGTTACTAATAAACTACAGGACAAAATCTGGAAATGGACTAACAAGTCTTTGAATATAGTAGGACGACTAGTGCTTACAAAATCTATCCTACAAACTATCCCCATCTTCATGCTCTCAGTCCTTCCAACTCCTAAAGGAGTAATGCAACACATTAAAAATATCCAAAAGGATTTTCTTTGGGGCAAAGGGGAAGAGAAAAAGAAATGGGCGTTGGTAGTGTGGGATAAAATATGTAAGCCAAAGATACATGGAGGTTTGGGACTCAATGACCCTGAAACCCTAAACAAAGTCTTGGAGGAAAAACTACAGTGGAGATGGCTAAAAGAATCAGTTTCTCCTTGGGCCAAAGTATGGAAACAAAAATATGCAAGCAATTGGTGAGAAAGGGATTACATAAGGATGTCTAGACTCATCAAAGGTTCCCACATTAGGAACAAAGTTTGGGAGAATAGGACCACAGTTTGGAAACACGATTTCTTGGAGATCAGAGATGGAAACCTCGCTTGGTTTTGGGAGGATAATTAGCAACATGAATCTAAACTATTAAAAGAAGTATTTGTCAATCTCAAGAATGAAACTGATGACAAAGGGTTACTCAAAGTAAATGACTTTTGGGATCAGGAAAGAAGTGATGGAAAATGTAGAAAATGGAAGAACCTAGTTTAGAGCGATGACTCCCCATTGAAAGCCCAGGCAGAAGCTCTTACAATTATCTTGGAACAAAGGAAGATTCTAATATCAACATCTTTAGATCGACTAAGATGGGGTAAAAATAGTGAAGGAAACTTTAACCTCAAAGAGGCCATGCTAATAGCCCTGGGGCTTGACTTCCCAAACCCTGATAGGGTATGGAAGGACCTATGGCAGAACCAAAACTGGATGAAAATTAAACTTTTCATGTGGTTAGTGCAGCATAAAAAAATTATGACTTGGAAAAACCTTAGGAAAAGAGGGGTAGCTAGTCCATCCAGATGCCAACTATTTGAATTAGAAGAAGAAACTGTGGAACACCTTTTCAACCTATTCTCATTCACCTCCACCTTATGGAATTGGGTGGCTTCAATATTTAGACAATCAAATAGGGACATTGGCAGCATCACTAGTACTTTGAAGAATTTAGGAAAAATTTCTCTGCAAATGAAATAATAAACAAAGCATGGGTGTTGGTTTCAGGCTTTATAATCTGGGATGTCCGGAAAGAACACACCAATATAATCTTCAAAAACAGGATTGGGTCACCACAGAGCATCATCACTCAGATCATAAGATAGCTGAAAGAGACTATATGAACCCCTTTAAAAAACCTCCCTGATAACCAACCTCAAGATCGGGATGAGTAGATACTTCTAAATTTGGGACTGAAGGGGCTTTACCCTAAGGCACAAACAAGACAGTAAGTCATGTAACAACAGATAAGGATTTCTGGCAACCTCCACCTTAGGGTTTTATGAAATGCAATATAGATGGAGCCTCAAAAGGAAACCCTGGTACGACTGGGTATGGAGGAGTCATAAGAGATGAAAAGGGTTTCATAAAAACCATATTTCACTGTCATTTGGGAAAGGCCACCAATAATATGGCAGAGCTCATGGCCATGAAACATTGCCTAGAAATCTTGAGGGACTCAAATTTAAATAACATCATAATTGAAGCTAATTCCGAATTGATAATTAAATCGGTCAAGAAAATTGGCAATAAATCAGTACCAAAGAAAGTGTCGAGACACTGGAGGCTACTGCAAGTCTATCAACGTAATCAATCCCACCTGCAAAGAATGAGAACCCTTAGTTTTATCCATGTGCATAGAATAGCCAACATATTAGCGGATATTTTGGCAAATGAAGGTGTGCTCTGTTCCAAAAGAAATATAAGATATGATTGGATAGGGACTCCCCAAGGAAATTTGAGGGAAGAATGTTCCAGACAAGCGACCTTAGATAGAGAGCTCTATCAAAGCAAGCAAAATAAGTAGGATGAAGACTGAGGGAGACAAAGTAATTTTGGTCCAAAGGGGGAAGTAGATTATGGAAAAGTGCGAGCAGGAGGTGAGGTACCCCTCTAAAGTCTATATTTGGCCTTCGAGCTGGAAATTTCTCTTGGAACTTTATAAACGAATGGTTCTTAGGCTGGAAAATACAAACACGATTAGGTGGGCCAAGGATACACTTATGCTCCCTAATTACATTAAGATTAGAATATGAAACCTGGTTCATTGGGACATGGATTCAGATAAAAGGGATGTAGGTCAATGAAATCATAGCAATCCCTTGCATTTCACATGGATAATAGCAATAAAGCGAACAAGGAAACCGGACCTGAAATTACTTAGGCAAGATATTAATCCAGCTTTGGGTCCAAATCAGTGGTTAAGTTCCATGCTAGTTGCACAACCTCATCAGGATCACACGCATATGGTGGATTTCGGGGAGGTAAAGTGCTCAGAGGTTATCTCCCCAGACAGACTCGAAATTCTCATTAAATATGGTTCGTTGGGCTCATCAAGTCCGAGTTAGAGGATAAGGGGTGATCATGTTAGTCACCTAAATCAATTCTCAACCGTTAGATCTTTGGAGGAAGATTGCACGATCTTCGTAGGATTGTTTGTAAAGTTTTGTGGGCCCTCGGCCCGTTGTTTGAGAGGTTGTCTCAATAACAAAGGCTTTGGTTGGCCTATCATATAAGTGGGCCACACCTCCTTTGTCTTTATTTTACATTATGTAACCTTTCTAATTAATTGAATAGAAAAACCACTCTTGCTTAAGCAAAAACAAAAAATTATATCATCTAATTTCAATAATAATAATAAAATGTAAAATGTAAAATAGTTAAACAACACATTCACCATTTTATACAAATGTCATAAAAATTGGTATTTATTAAAAAATGCACACTAAATTATACTCAAAGTTTGTTCAGTTATGTACATAATTTATTTCCTAAGAAGACGTTTTGGCACAAATTCTATTTATGTTGTTAATAATATTTTTTAATAATTAAAAATTACTCTTACTTGTAATTGTATTATCCAATTTCAATAGGAAAAAATTCATAATATAAAATAGTTAAATAACACATTCACCATTTTACACAAATTTTATTAAAAAACAGTATATCATTGAAAAAAAGTTACATATATACTCTAAAAATTTGTTAATTATGTATAATATGGCCAATTACAACAAATATTTTTAATCAAATTATAGAATAATATTTTATTTCTGTACATATATCTATATACAATTAAACTCTTATTCTTCTAGTTTCATTTTTTTTTATAGGTAATATTCTTTTTTTTATTGGTTCGAATTGTAATAACATTATAGCTTTTTTTTAAGGTATTTATTGGTTTTTTTTATCCAAAAGCATATTTTAAACAATGAAAAATCATAAGTCAATAAATATTTTATTAGTTAACATTTTATTATTATTTGTGAGAGGAAAATATTAAAGAAATAGTCAAAACCTTTATTTAGATAATTAAGTCAAAAATAATAATTTAACAAATTAACTAATTAAAGTAGATAAAATTATGTGAAATAATTAATAAACAAATGAGCTTATTAAATTACTTGTAGATGAAATTGTAAAATAAGTTTAAAATAATTTATAGATAATGATTTAATAAAATATTTTTTGTGAGAATGTTTAAGGTATTAACGAATAGTCAATAAATAAATGATTTATTAAACTATTCATATGGAAAAGGAAAATGTAAGTGAAAACATTTTCAATTATTTCCAATTTAATGAGTAAAAATTTGAGAATAGCATAAAATTAATGAATTTATGGCTATTATAATGTGGGTAAATTAATTAGTGGAAATAACATAGGTAAAGTGATTCTTTAGACTATTTGTTTAGGTGAAAGTGAATTTTAATGTGCAAAACTCATACTACATGACTGGTGTAGTTCAATCCACCTAATTAATTATGGCTAGGTGATCACATTTTATCTGATAAAGCCTTATAGGGTCAATAATACCTCAATGCAAATTATATTTATTTTATTTTTTTGGTTGCCTCAAGGACATATGTTTATATGATTTTAGTCTCACAAAGACCACCCCCCTACATCAAATTCCCTTTCACTGTGATGTTGATCTACTTATCATTTCACTCTCTTTTGTGCTACAAGCAACTTGTCCATGAATAGTTTGAGAACCTCTTGTTATTTCCTTATTTGGTACTCTTGTCAATTGCTTAAGCAGGCTGTAGAGTCCCTTTTAAGGGTGATGTGATGGATGGAGGATGATATCCATAAAGTGCCATAAATGGGGACACTTTTGATGACGTATGGGAGAATGTGTTGCACCACAATATTTTCAAGGGAGATCACTTTGACCCATTATATATGTTTATTAGATGCAAAACAAAACATATATTCTTTTGAACATTTTTCGTGATCTTAATTTTCTCATCACATTGAGTATGGTAAGTTTAGATGCAAGCCAATTGACTACCCAAATAAGAAAATAATTTAATCCAAAAAATTCCAATGAAAATGGATCTATCACTTGCCATCATTTTTGGGATTCCATGTCGCTTTTGGACTATTTTCATGAGTGGTTCTATCATTGTTCTTTTCTTAAAATGATGAGAAAGATAAAAATATGGGCATACTTGGTTTGAACTAGATGAAGTCATTATATTTTTTCGTCCATCTCAATTTTTTTGGTGTGGGAAGTTTAGAAGAATCAACTTGCAAGGTCATTTTTATAAGTGATCCTAGCTTAAAAAATTTAGAAGCCATTTTTAGGCCTTAAATGAAAACATTTCATGACTCCAAAATTACAATGGATATACATTCTATAATCTACAAATTGATACCTTTCTAATGGCACAAGAATTTCCTCAATCAACTACTGTATGAGAAAATTATGCCTCCTAAAAGTTTACCTATCATGATTGAACACCATAATTTAATAGGATGTCCAATCCATCCCTTGTTACTAATATGAAAGGGGATACCCATGTGGGGATGATGAAGAATAATCTAAAGTGGTTGAATTGCAACTCATGTTAAGTGTTGAATGGGTCAAATTTAACCCCCAGTTGGCTACTAGGCTATGTTATAAGTAGGTCTTCTAGAGGAAAATGGGTTTAATTATAGTGATTTGCATTTTGTTCCATAGTAAATTAGAGTACCTAAGTGTAGATCAAGGGAGAGTAGAAAAAAGGTGGTTTGTGTTCTATAATATCCCATGGACCACATGTCTCAGGAAAATCCATAGAGAGTGCATTTCTCCTCCGTATTTGTATCATTTCGATTATAAACAAAAGAGAGAATAGTAGCCTCACCTTCCTACTAAGTTTTCTTGCAAAGGGTCTTCTTAGAGAATACGTTGATGGTTATTCTGGTTTGTAAGTGATTTTTACCTTACTATTCTCTATTTTCTTCATCTATGTATTATATATATAAGAAAAAGATCACAATTGATAAATCCATAAATCTAAGGAAAATTAACCCTCATAGTATAGATTTTATATTTCAATCTATTTTTATTAAATCTGTAATGACAAATTATCTAGTGCAATATGAATGGAATTTTATAGATCATACAAGTAGAAGAGTGTGTTTCTTTAGGTATTTTAGGAAGTTGCAAGGGATCAGATCAATTTATGAGGAAATTTAAAGAAACCTAGTCATGCCTAATGAATTAGTTTATGATAACCCTTGATATCTAATAGTGGAGTGGTTTGAATGGCTAGAATCATAAGTTTCAAATAGAAACTATAATGTGATCCTCGTAATGAAAATCTTAACTAATAAGCTTGAGGTGATAAGAGAGGTTGTTCGTTCCAATGTAGAGGTTGGATAACAAGGGAAATAGAGGGATTAGTAAAATCTAATGGAGGATTCTAGGAAACCTTAAAAGGAGTAGTTAAGTTCAAAAATTGTGAACCATTCATAGTCTCTCTTCAATATGGAGGTTAAGGTTGATATCAATCCATGTCAAGGTGAGATAAATTCTTTGAAACTAAATAACTGGTTGCAGTAGTTAGTGATTTGATTTTATGTTCACCACATACGAGGGAGAAAATATTTCATTTTCTAATTTCAAATTAGAGGGTCATGCTCTAACATGGGAGAAAGCCACAAAAACCCAAGATTTTGGATAGGGATCCTCCAATAGTTAGGTGGGAAGAATTTAAAACTAATAAAGTTCTAATTCTACAGTGTCACGGTTGTAGATGACAATTGAATCCCGTGTGTTTCCGGGAAAGCTAATGTATATTTAGATCTGCTACTACCACTAAGATGAGTAGCTATCTTAGAAACAAACAATTCAAAGTAACTTGTGTTTTCCTTTATGAGAGATACATGAAAGAGAAGTAGAGAGAACCAACCTCTGTCTTTCGTTTGGCTCCTTGCCTGTTTCTTCTCTCCCTTGATAGAGCTTTCGCCACTCCTTTCTCACTTGTCCCGCTTCAAAGAACACTTGTAGAGTCAAAGAAAAAAAATACCATCAAAGCATAGAGATCTATAACCATAAACAATGTAGAATTAGATTTACATTAACCATACAAATGCTTACACAAATACAAGATTTAGAAATATACAAGTATATGGAGGAAAACTCAAATAGATTTATTGATATAAGTAGTAGATGAGAGGATTACAACTCAGTTGTCTAATCTAGTGCCATCCTCCCTGCATGAAAGCACTCTTCACCTCATGAAAAGCTAGATCACCCAACAATACAATGTCTCACAGAGAAACCAACAACACTTCCTTACAAAATACAAAATTCTAGCTTTCGGATCTCTAGGATGAGGGATCCATATATAGATATTTGCAGGGGGTGAGTCAGCTTTTGGGATTTTGATTAGTGCCATTTAACTGATAGTTATTGGTTCCACTTGGAGATTTCATGATCTCTTACTCATCCCTGAGTGAATTCAGAGAGGCAAGTGTCATATGAGCAATTTCTAGAAGATTCTCTGGGTTTACATCTAGTAAACTACCTCTGCCATTTGTCTGCTCTCGCTCATCACACCATATAGAAGGGCTTTTCAGTATGCATCACACCCTTTGTGTGTAACAGGTGAGATACATCACACACTCAGCATGGAGCAGTCTGTATGGTCCAGTTTTGACCAGTTTTGAGTAGTTTTTCAGGGAGAACTTCTGGGAAATGATGTAATCAGTTGATCCTGATATTTTAGGGTATGAAACAACACTTTTAGGGGTTTATAAGCCTTTGGTTTATGGAAAAATGTGATTGGGGTTACAATGCCCAAATATGTCTATAACAGTTGCCCCCTAGAGCATGAGGTCATAAATCTTCTGATGTCAGGTGAATTTCTTTATCATGAGGATCCGAGGTTTTTCGAACCAGAAGGTGACCTGTAATAAGATACAATACAATACATTATCTTCATAGTATTTTCATGATCTAGCTAAGGCAGGCATTCCCATTCTTAGCTTTATAAATTCTTTTTCATGTACATAGGATAGACAACCATTTGTGTGGCAGACTGATGATTCTGGTAGAGCCATCATCCCTTAGCTTGGATGATTATTTGTGCAGCTATGGAGTGCATTTGATGTCTTTATTTTCTTGAATATATTGCAGCCTAGATGGATGAAACTATATCTGGGGTCTTCAAACTCATTCAATCTTCGCCTGAAGTACAAGTCAATCCATGTGAAAAGATGATCTGATGTCGAACATAGAAAGACATCGCCTGATTACCAACTAATGATGTAAGCCATTAATAGGTGTGAGAGGAATCACCGTTAATGATAATGACCCTCACGGTACTGCAGTACAATTCACGTGGTGTGAATACATGAGTCGATGTCGAACACCACGCAAAATCTTTCTGTGGAAGGCCATTGATGTAAACATGTCACTGGAAGTGAGAAACTCTCCATTGAGGCATGCAAGCTTCAAAGTACTGAAAGTGTTTTTCCTAAGTCAACTTCTTGGATAATGAGCTGATGTCGACAAGAAGTGACTTGTCATAGGAGGGCCTTAATAAATCCCACATCTACGTCATGAAATGGAGAAAGTGATTTTCTGGAGGTGAAAACGACCTGATGATACAAGGTTCAGGGTGGTGGTCATGAAAGAATGGAGTGTGAAGGCATTGTAGCGGATGAGGCATTAGCTAGGTTGGTGAATTATCTGAGCGACTTCTCTTGAACATATCGGTGACACTGAAATGGATTGGTAGCGTTAACCCCAAAAATGGATGGTACGGAGGACCAATGGTGATATGACCGGTGAACAGAATAACCCAACCCAACTCAATCATGGTGATGGAGTGAAAGTGTCATGCTCAAGAGCGACATGTTACCAATGAAGTTCTTCAATTTTTCTTCCCTTTTTCTTGTATCATTGATAACCAGTACCTCTTTATTTTTGTCAAGCTTGAGGAGGCTAACATATGCTTGTTCTATAATTTGCCCTTCGGGCAAACCTATCGCTATGTTTTAGCGAGCCTAGCGATAGTGAAACTCGCTCTTGTCCCTATGGACAAGTTTGTCACTATTGTTTTAACGAGTTTAATGACAATGGTAACTCGGTCCTTTTAAGTTTTAGAGAGTTTGAAAAGGGATGGAAATGAAACTCCAGTAGTCCCTTTTTGTAGTATAATCGCTTAAGTCCGAAAAAGTATAAAATAATAAGAAAGGGATGAATTTTCCGATCACTTTAGCGAGCCGAAAAAGACAAGCGCTCTATTTTTTTGTGTAATGATCCCTCAGGTCCAAAAATATTAATATATAGAGGAGGGATGGAACTTCCAATCACTTTAATGATCTAGAGAGGCCAATTGATGGGCAATCTTTTCATATTTTACGAGTCTAAAAAGAGTTTAAAAGAGACTCATTTTTGAGTAACGAGTGATGTTTTTGAGTAGCAACTAGTTCCAGGTAAGTTTGGAACTGCTCCCAATTTATTAGATTCCTAATCGTAAAGTAAGACCAAGTCACCTTCTCAGAAGACACGAGGTTTGTCATTATTGTCAAATTGTACGTTGACTCATTTCTTATGAGCTTCGTTAGCCAAGGCGGGATCATGATGGGCTTCATCCAATTGGATTAGTTCTAAGAAACGAGTCCCTTCCTCTGATGTTTCGGGGAGAAGGTCGACTATGAGCTTGAGAGATGAAATTTCACACTGAACTCACAAGATCGCTTTCAGGCCATACACCAGCTGAAAGGGTGTAAATCTGGTTTCATTTCTCACCGATGTCTTATATGCCCACAAGGCCGAGTACATGATTAGGTGCCAACTCCGTTTGTGGACTCCAATCATCCTTTGCAGCATGTGCTTTAGGAATTTGTTGATGGCCTCAACTTGTCTGTTAGCTTGTGGATAATACGGAGTAGAAATGTCGTGGAACAGTCCTAATTTGGCAGCCAAATCAGCCATCATGTGATTGCGGAAATGTGATCCATGATATGTGACTATAGCTTGTGGAACGCCAAATCTAGAGACTACATGATTGAAAAAGAAAAGAGTAGCCATTTCACCGCTGTTGTTTAATGTAGGCATCGCCTCGACCCATTTTGTAAAATAGTCAACTGCGACTATGATACACCCATGCCCCCCTGGCCTAGGTGGGGTTACATGTCATGACATCTATGCTCCATTTGGTGAATGGCCCAACAACAACTACTGGATGCAGAGGTGTGGGTGGTATTCTGGTTTTGTGGTCAAAGATTTGACAAGCATGGAAACTTCTGACTGCAATTATACAATCTTTGAACATAGTAGGCCAAAAGTAACCTGCTCTTAAGATCTTTTGCATCGTAGCATAACCAGATTAATGTCCCCCACATGTGCCTAAATGACAATCATTCAGGAACTTTTCGGCCTCCTCATGGATAAGGCACCTTCGCGAAACTGTATCGATACCTCGACGGTAAAGTGTATCACTGACGATCATGTAGTCTTTTGCTTGGTATCGAGTACGTCGTTGTTTTGAGCAAGAGGTATTAGGCTTGCATGTTTGGGTTTGGAGTTAGATTATTATATCTCTGTACCAAGGATCGCTCGACAATATCATAAACAAAGATTCATCCATGATTTATGCTTGGGATGTTGAATCATTAGATGACGATGGGAAGTTGCATAGTAACTCCGCGAAAACCAAAGATCTCTTTAATTTGTATTTTATGAATTCAAGATCAAACTCTTGCAAAATGGCTATCCATTTCGAATATTTGCCCCTAAGTAATTGACGCGACAGAATGTAAGTCATTAGGTTGCAATTTGACGAAATGGTAGTTTTGCGAAAGAGGATATAGTGTCGAAATCTCTGTACTACTTGAACAGCTACAAGAGCCAGCTTTTCAACATAGGAGTACTATCTTTCTATATCATTTAAGTTTTGACTTAAATAATATACAAGATATTCAATTCCATTGTCTTCTTGAACTAAAACCATTGCGATGGTCGTATTTGCTGCAGCTAGATACAAGTTAAAGTCTTTTTGATAGTCAGGAGCATACATTAATGATGCTTTTATTAGGGATTCCTTTAAAGAATCAAAGGAAGCTTGCGCAACCTGACCCAGTTAAAGGGTACTTCTTTTTTCAAAAGACGCATATAACCTTTAGCAAGTTTGGCATAATTTAGAATGAATGTCCTCGGAAAGTTTTCTTTCCCTTGGAGTTTCCGAATTTGAAGAAAATCTGAAGGTGGAGGCATATCGATGATTTCTTGAGCCTTACATGGGTTGAGTCAAATCCCGTCCTTAGAAACTACGAAACCAACACGAAACACAAACCTGTGCGGATTGAGTCGTATCTTGTAGTGTCAGCAACGTAGAAATATAAATCTCAAATGTTGTGGATGGTTAGTTTGGTTTTGTGAATGAGTCGGCAAATAGTCAAGATATGGTTGAATGATTTTCTTGATGTCATGCAAGGCATAGTTCATAGCCCTCTGAAAATTTGCCCCTCTGTTCTTTAAACCAAAAGGTAGTTTGTGGTACGTGAATGTGCCCCACAGACATATAAGTGTAGTCTTCGACTGGTCCTATGGGTAGATGCTTATTTGATTAGACTCGAAAAATCCATCCATGAATGAAAAGATTTTTCATCCAGTGCATTCATCAATTATCTAGTCGATGAAGGGTGTAGGGTAGTTGTCCTTTGGACAATCATGATTTACATCATTGTAATCAATGCACACTTTGATCGTTCCTTGCTTTTTCATCACAGGAACAATATTTGATACCCAATTTGTTAGAGGAACTGGGTAAGTGAAACCAGCATGTAAAATTTTTTCAATTTTTCCCTTGATGGCAGTGGCTTTCTTTGGGTGTACCTATTGAAGCCATTGTCGTACTGGTTTGACATCTGGATACATCTTGATTTCATGTCCAACGATGCTAGAGTCAATGCCTGGAATTTCTTCATATGACCATGCAAAGACATCTCTGAATTCGCAAAAGAGAACGCAATATATTTCTAGTTCTGAAGAAGAGCAATTTTTGCTGACATGAATATTCTCTACAACATTTGGTTTGATTGAGATATTTATGGTGATAGTTTCTTCAATATTGGACAGATTTCATTCGAAATCCACCGTATTTATAACATTTGATAGAAAATAAAAAAAATTGAAGGATGATTAAGGTTGTTGGAATAATCTTCGTTGTAATCCGAAAGATGGCAACGATGGTGGTAATCTTCCCATGGTGCCTCTCCTATCATCATTCAATGAATGATTCCTTCGTCTATAGAATGTACATGCAACCAAGGATTTGAAGAGGTGCCATATTCCTTAGACCTATCTATCCAAACACTCGATGAGCATTGATTGGGGTTTTCCCAGGCCAAGAAAATTGATTGCTACAATATTTCTATTTGGCTTGGAGGCAATACCTTGTGATGATACATGCTAACAAAATTCTTAGTAATCTTCTGAATCCTTGTAGATATAGAAGATACCATATTGTAGGTTTCCACTGTGGCCACTTCTGCCAGATTTCTTGGAGGCGGTAGGGCAAAAGTACCCATTAAATTAGGGTGTTTTAGGAGGTCTACTCCGATATTTTGAAGCGATTGAGAGCTTCCATGGATCATTAGAATGCTTCCCGTATCTTGTGAACTGTTTGAGAGGAAGGTTTGTTGGTCAACGATTGTAATTCCTCCTTGGAAGGGAAATGCAAATTTTTTCTAAAATATGTTGACACAACAACAGCCATAGCATAAATCCAAGGCCTTCCCAGTAGGATATTGTAATCGAGGTTTCGATCGATAACTTTGACGTCAATTTCTACTGTCTTGCCCCACAGTTCAACTTACAAGTTACTTAAAATCCCGTACGAGGTGTATGTTCATCCATCGAATGCTTTTAATGTCCTTGATGATCTTGACAAGGGTGGTGAGCCTAAAGTTTTCCAACAACTCATTGACATAATGCAGGTAGATTCCCCCTCATCAATGATTGTTCGATGAACAATTTTGTTGAGGGCTTTCACTTGCATGAGGAAAGCGAGTTGAGCTGGTAACTAAGGATCGTATCCTTTATGAATAAAGGCCACAATATTGGAATCCATTGGGTCAATCCCACCTATTGCTGATAATAGAGCCTGCTTTTGGGAGGGGCAATTTTGTAGTAGTTTAAGTGTCGACATAGCAAACAATGATTGGGCCAGATCCTCTAGTATATTATAATTTTGTGCTTCTCCAGCATGAGGAATTAAGTGTCGATTTGTGTACTAATCCCTTTGGCGGAATTATTGTTAGCTTAGGAATGATGTGTGGCACAACTTCGGTCGAAGTTGCTGTTGAACTACTAGGTTGATCTGTAGCCTTGTTGTTCGACATCTGTGGATTCCCATAATCTTTTTTCCTTGTCAATATCAAAGCATCATTTTGTTGTTTTGAAATGGACAAAATAAGCACTTGGGATGACGAAGCATTGTTGCTAGAAACCATATTGGTTTCTTTGTTTGGAAATGGATCAGTCAATACCGCTGAGGTATTTGAATTCTTAAAGAATTTCTTTACCTTAGCTTGATGCAGACAATCTTTTTTCCAATGGTCTTCATCACATATGAGACATGGTCGACTAGGTTTCTTTTGCCTAGAATGGTTTTCAGAAGATTTTTCAGGAGTCGAATCTTCCTATTTCTTCTTTTTGTTTTTCCCTTTCTTCTTGACCCCTGGTTGCTTCGGTTCCTTTCCTTTTTCGGTCGACACGGAATTAACCTCCAAGGCAAGAAGATTGTCATTTGCCTTTTTACTGGAAACTGCAAGGGCTTTACCAGATGGGGCATTTGCAATTTGTGTGCTTGAGGTGCCAATCACATCATCGCTAGTATGAGAGTCCCTGTTTTATTTAGGAAGAGGACGAACGAAAAATTTTGGTCTAGGAGCATCAAGAATTTTGTCATAGAGCATGCTAGACTAAGTATAGATCAAGTCTAGATATTGTGCATGAGCAATGACTTTCTCTTCAGTGACAACTCCTCCCTTGGCCACATCTTCTGTAATAGAAGGTAATAATGACTTAATAAACCATTCAGCTAGAAGCTGATCAGAAACGTATGTCTTTACCATTCGATGATGACGTCGCCACTCATGGATATGATCAAATATGTGAGTGGCTGTTGTCTGTTTAAAATAGGTAAGGAGATCCGTTCCTATTTCGTACCTTATGGGTAACTAAAAATGGGTTAAAAAATTGGTGGCAATGGTGATGAAGTTATTGAATGAAGCTCTAAGAAATTCGTTCTACCATTTCGCTGCCGGACCAATTAGCATTCGCTAAAAAAGGAGAAGCCTAATTGAAGCATCATTGAGGGTATTGGATGAACACCACAAATGAAAGGTCATTACATGATTTGACGGATCTTCATCTAGATTTACATTAAATTTAGGAATATCTGATGGAAGTTCATGAGGAATCACTAGCCACCAAGGAGCGTAAGAAATTGGATCATTTGTTAGCCAATTCACATTTTGTAATTCTAAAGCTGCTACAAAGAGCAACTGCTGATTTAGGTTTGGCAAAGCATACCCAGGATAAGATGGGATTGCCTAAGCAGTGGTTCTTTGCATGCCAGCATAATGTATTTGATGCTAATAACTTTAATAAGGTTGATGGGCATAACCATTACAATATGATTGTTGGTAATCGTTCTGAATATACGCCTATCCATTACCTACAAAGCTTTGTTGCTCAGGTCCTCGGTAAGCTTACTGGAATTGTGACTGTTGATATTGCACCAGCCATGGCTATGAGACCATTTGCTGTTGTCCAATACTAGATGTTTGACCAAGATGAGGGGTGATAGTACCCGTTTGATCCTGAGTCGCTTCCATTAAGGAGCCACTAATAGATGGTTATGATTGAGCCCTAGAGACAAGATGTTGTTGTATTACGACCTGAGAGACTTGAGGTTGACATACAACAGGCATCGCTTGTACTTGCGACACTATCACAATAGTCGGTGTAGTGGGAATGTTCGACACAGGTTGATTTTGTTGCATTGAATATACAACTCTTGGCTGTTAAGGCAGTATTTGTATCCAACCACTGGATGCAATTCCAGCTTGACCTGAATTTTGTTGTGAACTCTCATATGGTTTCTCTCCCATAGGGAACAATGAAAAGGCATACTGCCCCCATATGGTGGTAATCCAGTGTTCAAAGGGTAAATTGGTCTTTGGAGACTAAAATGCCCAAATTGATATTGATCTGAAGGGTCAATTTGTTGAGTCTCAACATAAGAAACTCCAGATAAGATTCTGGATGAACAAATAGGAAGAGACCATGCTGTTGAAATAGTCCCTGGGTGGACTCCATCTAGTAGTTGAGAACTAGTTGGGACAGATGGTATACCAGCGAACATTGTTGGAGTAGCAGCAGGAACTTCTGTTGTTGCTGTGTGAGATGACACAGTCCTAGATGTCGATGGTTGTTTAGACATATTGAGTCTATCCAAAAGATTTCCTAGTGATTCGAGAGGAACTTGAGATGAAGGGTGATCAAAAGAACTAACTTCTGTAGTAGAAGGATATAGGTGGATCGTAGTTCCAAAATGCAATGGGGTACTGGATGGAAGATCCTCCGCAATCTCTTCTATAGCAATTAGTCTAGGTGGAAGAGGTAGACTGTCAGGTCCGTAAAATATTTCTGATGACGAAGAAGGTGTAGACTCTGCAGCAATAGATGTTGGAGGGGTAGCACCTTCCAAATCAGCCGTAGATGGAGCTGGTTCAAGAATAGAAGTGTTTACCATTACACTAGGATCAACTCTAATGTCATCTTGTAAATGCAGAACTTTTTCTGTAGAGGTAGGTGTACCAGAAATAATTCGAGTAACTGGAGTCTCTGATGAGGTTGAAACACAAGCTTCAAATAAACTAGTAGACTTTGACCTAGTTAAACGAGATCACTTGGCCTGGAATGGTTTCATTTTTGGAGTCAAAGATAGTTGAATCGTTAGTCTCAGTGAATGATAGGGTTTTGATTAAGTTTCTTCCATGATTTCAGATTACTTGATCAACTCAAAATTAAAAGGGGAAAATCTTATTCTGAATTAAATGAATTTTATGACGCCTTGACACAACTTGCTTTTTCAATTTTTAAGAGTTGAGAAAAAGCTAAAGATGACTCTAGTCACCTTTGATTTTTAATGAGATTGAAGTGACAAGTGCTCAGATGGACCTTTTCTTTTAAGGAGTCTAAAAAGGAATGAAAGTGAATACTCCGGAAATCTAGACAGAGGGATTACCAAACCAATCGCAAAACTACAATATACACCTTGGTGGTAAATTATAGAGAAATTACCAAGGACTTTACATATGGCAGTCAATCTTCCCGAATGCTGTGTTTAGTGCATTGTGATCGATAAGGTGGCAGACACAACTTCCTAAGGATAAAGGGTATCAACCTATTGTGGCCTCCCAATATATACTCGACGGTACGTGGGAGCACAAGTCCGTACAGGCACTTGTTGTATGAAAGAGGAGGAAACACCAAACCTACGATGATAATGATAGTTACCAAGCTTTATAATGCTGGAATACGTCTCTAGCCTAGACTACTATATGTTGTGCACTAGGTTCCAAAGCATTTTTGTGTTCATTGAGGTTTATTTTACAGTTGGTCTTTCTTAAGAAGTTTCCCTTTCAAGGTTCACTACGTGATGTTGATGTACAATTCCTAAATATGAAATCTAAGATGATAAACAGTTGTTTATTTTCTTTTGGCAATGAAAATCCTAGCTACTAAGGAAAGAAGAGTAAAATTATTTCAACATAGAGCAGAGAGCACACACTAAATACACATTTCCTAAATCAATTTATGCATGCAATCTAAATGCAAATGCACATGCATGTATTTGTTTTTCCTCTTTCTTAATGTGAGAATGACAGAAAGAAAACTAAGTATAGATCTGAATTACTTTTCCTCAAAGCGATACTTTAGCAGTTTCTTTTCAAAAACGAAAGGAAGACTAAGATGACACTTTCACTTTCAAATGGAAAACTGTTTTCGATACTCAAAGAATTGATATAATTCAAATAAAATACAATGGTAAAAGTGTAATCAACTATCTAAAAGAGGAAGACTTTACGACACTCTTTTCTTGACTGAAAACGACAGTTGCGACACTTTCAAATCAAAAGACGACAGTTCGATTCAGATACCTTTTGTAAAGGAGGACTGTAAACGATGAAAAATACATAAAAAAAAACATTCACAATTCCCAATCGATGGAGGATGAATAATGTAAAGGAAGAGAGTTTCAACAGTGATATACAGATGATAGGCTGCAAAACTACTAAATAGAGCTCAAAACAATGAAGAAAAAACAAAAATCTAGAGAGAGGAACAATCTCACTCAATCATCGCTCCTGTCCTTAAGGGAAACAAGGATGCATTTCAACTGCAACACACAGGAGGTGTGAAGGATCCAGACTGCCAATGAGAGACAGTGCAATGGTCTAGGGACGAGACTGAGCTTGGTTTTCACCCACAGTTTGCAGCTAATTTCAGGGATTTAGGCTATGCTTATGATAGGCAGTAAACATAAAGTATAGGGGCTGATCTAATGAGGTTAGTGAGATACCACCAGGGCTCTTATGATGTTTGCAAGTCATAAGTTCAATTCATAAACCAACCTGGAGATTGACTAAAGCAGCTTTGATCTACTTTGCAGTTGCATAGCAAAAGCAGTTCGAAGGCTAGCTAGCTTAACTTCAGGCTCCATCTATAGTTTATAAAGAAAACAACAGTAACAAAGAAACAAACTATTTTCTCCCCAGTGGAGTCGCCATTTTGTTTCCGGGAAAACTAGTGTCTATTAAGATCTGCTAGTCTCACTAAGACGGGCAGCTAGCTTAGAAACAGATAACTCAAAGTAACTTGTGTTTTCCTTTATGAGAGATAGATGAGAGAGAACCATAGAGCACCAACCTTAGTCTTTCACTTGGCTCCTTGCTTGTTTCCTCTCTCCCTTGATAAAGCTTTCGCCAATCCTTTCTATCTTGTCCTGCTTCAAAGAACACCTGTAGAGTCAAAGTAGCAAAATAACATCAAAGCATAGAGATCTATAACCATAAGCAATGTAGAATCAAGTGTACATTAACCATACAAATGCATACACAAATACAAGATTCAGAAATATACAAGTATATGGAGGAAAACTCAAATAATTTTATTGATAGTAGTAGAAGAGAGGATTACAACCAAGCTATCTGATCTAGCGCCATCCTCCCAGCATGAAAGCCCTCTTCACCTCATGAAAAGCTAGATCACCCAACAATACAATGTCTCACAGAGAAACCAACAACATTTCCTTACAAAATACAAAATTCCAGCCTTTGGATCTCTAGGTAGAGGGATACATATACAGATATTTGTAGAGGGTGAGTCAGCTTCTAGGATTTTGATTATTTTCATTTCACTGATAATTCTTGGTTCCACTTGGATATTTCATGATCTCTTACTCATCCTTGGGCAAATTCAGAGAGGCAAGTGTCATATTTGCAGTTTCTAGAAGATTCTTTGGGTTTCCACCTAGTAAACTACCTCTACCATTTGTCTATTCTCACTCATCGCACCCTACATGGCTTTCTGGTATGCATCACACCTGTTGTGTGTAACAGCTGAGATGCATCGTGCCCTCAACATGGAGCAGTCTGTATGGTCTAGTTTTGACTAGTTCTGAGCAGTTTTTCAAGGAGAACTTTTGGGAAATGATGTAATCAATTGACCTTGATTGTTTAGGGTATGAAACAACACTTTTAGGGGTTTATAATCCCTTGGTTTATTGACATATGTCATTGGGGTTGCAATGCCCAGATATGTCTATAACACCATGGAATTTCTTTAGGGAGAGAGAAGGCCAAAGTGTATAGGAGTACACCACATAATTCAAGAAGAGAACAATAACGCTAGGTATTTCTCCCAAGAACCTATATCCAGTTCTTAAGTATATTGGGGTATCCACACAACAATATATGGAAGCAAGTGATGTTGTTCAAACCCAGGATGGTAGATTAGGCCCGTGTACATGTACAATCCCTGAAAAACATAGCTTTGATGGAAGTGAATTCGATTGGTTCAAACAATAAGAAACACCTGGAATATTCAGAAGAATAGAAGAAGAAATGGAAAATGGGGAAGGAAAATAAGATAACAACCATAAAAAACCAATGCAAGCATCCTAGAAACCACTACAAACATTATAACATTGATTGTCCAGTAGTAAGGTGAAAGGTAGCTCAGATTTGGATGAGAAGATTGGTTGCACATAACCATAGAAGGGGGAAAATCTAAGTATCCTTCAACAATAAGAAGAACTAGATGACCAAACTCTTCCACATAAAGATACAATTTAGGAAGAAAAAAATAAATGCTTTATCAACTTAGGATCATAGGCAAATCTCACTACGAAAAGGCAAGTCAATAAAATAGGATTGGAGGTAAAAGATCATGCCATTCCATATCCATTGGGATGGATAAATAAAGATGAAAATATCAAAGTAACAAAATAGTGTAAAATAATTTATTCTATCAATATTGATTTTATTAATGAAGTAGAATTGGATGTAGTTAATATTTATGTATCTAGAGTGGTGTTTATATGTATATGAGGAATTCCATATTCATGTATAGAGCTAATCAATACTACTTCATCAAAGATGGAAAATAATTCATCATTAGCTTGCACAAGCAAAAAGAAAGTGATTAATTATAGCAAGAAGTATTTTTAATTATTTGAAGAGAAACTCGGTTCGTAGAAGAGTCAATGAGACAAAAGGAATCCTTGGAAGGTTACACTAAGGAATGAATATAACAACTAGAAGAGTTATTGTAGGCATACATGGTAGTGTTCCAGGATCCTAATTGGCTACCACCTAAGAGGGAAGTGGAGCATTAGATCCAACTATTTCCCATCTCTACATTACCAAAGGTCAAGTTGTCCAAATAGTCTACTATAGAAGAAATGAGATGAATAAAGAGTTGTAGAAACTGCTAGAGTAGGTGGTCATTTGACCAATTACCTCACCATTTGGTCCACCAATCATAATTGTATCAAAAAAGAATGGAATTTGGAAAATATGCATTGATCCCAAGCTATTAAACAAAATTGGGTTAAAGAATACATAACCGCTACCTTGGATTAATGATTTGTTGCACCAATTGCAACAAAAAATAATTCATGAAGTTCGATTTAAAATCAGGATATCACGATGTGGAAGTCAAAGAAAAAGACACCTATAAGACCTCCTAAAAAAGTAGAAAATATTTGTGTGAGTGATTTGACATGCCATTTGGTTTATATAATATACTAGCTACATATACTACACACACATTTAGATTCATTCATTAATATTTATTTGGATGATACACTCGTATAAAATGTGTTGGGACATCAAAATTACTATTCACATCATTTTACTTGACTTTTAATCAGTTTCTAATTATCCATAACCTTGAATGAAATACCATTTTAATATTTATATGTAGGATTATGTTCCATATTTTCCAATTTATTCTTTTTGTATTTCAGCTAAGTTTATGATTGAATCATATAAAAATAAATAAAAATTCACATATACTTGAAAGTTGGACGAATTTTTTGACGATTAAAAGTATTTTGGATTGTAGATTACTGTGGTGTGGTTTCTAAGAGGAATTCAGATTCTCCAAAGTGTTCATCTTTACATTGGTCCACGTTTTGAGTCTAGACCAAGACTCATCATCAGGACTCATTTACAGAGAAAAGAAAAGAAAAAGGGGGTTGTGATAAATATGCAATAGGTTAGCTGTAAAGACTGTTTGGCCAACCAAATGACTATTTAATATTATTATTTACCATTATTTTAGTTAATTTCTGAATTAATATCATATTTTGTTTGCTGGATATATTACTATTACCTTGTCCTTATTATTGTTTTTACTAATTATCTTATAATTTTTACTTGTTATATTAAGATAATTCTTTATTTATGATTTCTCATGTTAATGATTAAGCGTAATTAACTTATTATTTAGGTTTATATTATTATTTATATAATAAGTTAGTTATTATACTCATTAATTAATCTAAAATTAAATTGTGAGCTTGGTTTATGCTATTTGTTTGAATTAATTAATAAGTTCTATTACAATATGCAATCTATTTATAATTCTTCATTAATAAGTTAATGATTAAGTGTAATTAACTTATTATTTAGGTTTATATTATTATTTATATAATAAGTTTGTTATTATACTCATAAATTAATCTAAATTCAAATTGTGAGATTGGTTATATGTTATTAGTTTGAATTAATTAATAAGTTCTATTACACTATGTAATCTATTTATAATTCTTCATTATTGTGTAGATAATTTGTAATTAATTAATAAAAGGTCTATAATATTATTGATATAATAAGTTTATTATATTGTTAATTTATTAATTAAATAGAAATGTGGGATGAGTTATGAGATATTTTATTTAATAGATTGAATTAATCAATAAGTTTCATTTTAATAATTACCATTATATTATGTTATTTATTTATAATTTCTAATGTCTTGCGTAATTAATTTTTAGAGGTTTATATTATTATTTATATGTCAAGTTTATTATGTTGCTAATTTATTAAAATTAGATTGAGAAATTAGTTATATGTTATTTAATTAATTAATTAAATAAGTTACCAAGCCTATTATTAATTTATAAATTCTATTGGTTTATAAATTATTTATATACTAAGTTTATTATGCTGCTAATTTATTATGTTTATTCATTGATTTACATTATTAATTTAATTTATTATGTTGCTAATTTATTAAAATTAAATAGAGAAATTCGTTATATGTTATTTTATTAATTGATTAAATTAGTTACTAAGTTCTATGTTTAACTTAGTTTCAAGAATTTTAGAGAACTTATGTTATATGTTTATGCCCTTAATGCTGATAAGGTTTTTTATATTATCTATGTATGATTAAAATTAAAACGGGAATAGTTTTATGCAGCTTATTCAATTAATATATTTTTAATTAAGGGTAATATTATTTGGAGCTCTTAAGAGATTAAGTTAAAGGATAATTGATTAGGCATGATTTATCCTTGACTAAAGAAAGGCAACACGGTCAAAACTCTTAAGGTTCTATAGGAATCCCTGACTAAGAGAGGAACATCCAAGATAAGGAAGAGAGAGGGAGAGGGAGAAGGAAGGGAGAGATGCATTATTCGTGGGGGGTGAGCAAAGAGTTCCAATTTTTGCTAATTTCCGAGCCTCCATCCCTATTAAGGTTGCGCAGGTGTTTTATGATTTCAATAGCTTCTCTAACCTTTCGTTGGGCGGCCATATGTAATTTATAGGCCATTTTGAATTCAAATCTTACCATTCCCCCCAAAATCGGTTCATTAATGCTAGATTGGCGGAAGATTTTCAAAGATCTTGCCCATAAATTCTGACTTAAATGTCACCCCCCCGCTCCATTTGGCCGCTTTTTTCATTGTCAAAACATGAACAGTGACTTTAACGGTTACTTTTCAGTTGCTCTGCGCGGTTTCTCCCCTGGTAGTGCAGCTCCCTGCACGTTGTTGTGGACTATGTGACATTCCCTCATTCTGCGCAGTTCTCTCCTCGTGCAACACTCCCACACGGGCAATGTAGTTTATAGACCCATGCCTCCTTTTAGTTGCCTGGAGCGCTAAGACTATGCTTCCCGCATATAGTCACCTAGCTGTATCACTGATGTATGGCTTCAATCGGTTTCCATTCACCTTCCCTAGGAAAGGTTCTCCATTCAATTTAACCAGTTGAACTGCTCCAGCATCGATAATCTCCTTGATGACATATGGCCCTAGTC
This sequence comes from Pinus taeda, assembly GCA_000404065.3. Taxonomy (NCBI): domain Eukaryota; kingdom Viridiplantae; phylum Streptophyta; class Pinopsida; order Pinales; family Pinaceae; genus Pinus; species Pinus taeda. The sequence goes on from APFE031072635.1 coordinate 58,207, forward strand.
AGTGCATCCGAAATTTCCATGGAAATTTATCAAATTTATTGTCATATAACAAGACCAGATCATTTAACTTGAAGGTGCACAATTTTATGTGCCGATCGTGCCATGCCTTTTCATGCTTCTTTTGAACTTGTTGATGAAATCCAGCTAGAAATCGGTCCTCCTCAAGCTCTGCTAGCTGCGCGAGCCTCTCTTCCAGGGCTTTGCGATCTGTCATTTTTGTGAGTGCCGCTATGCGCAGACTAGGTACAATGTATTCCATTGGCATCACAGCGTCTACGCCATACACGAGTCTGAACGGTGTTTGCCCAATCAGCTTCTGGCAAGTCCTTCTGTAGGCCCATAGCACCGTTGGTACATGCACATCCCAGTAATTTCTCTGAGCATTGCAGACCTTCGTCAATGCACTCTCAAGTATCTTATTGAATGATTCCACCGTCCCATTGGCCTGCGGATGACAAGGCATACTTTTTTGATGATACACTTGAAATTCTTCTGTCAACACGCTGATTGTTTCGTTAAGAAAGTGCGTACCTCGATCACTCATCAAGATCTTTGGAAAGCCAAATCTTGTCAACACGTATTCAAAAATAAACTTTGTTGTTGTCGCACCTCTACAATCCTTCACAGGCTGCGCCTCCACCCACCTGGTCAAGTACTTAGTCGCGGTGTTGGGGTGGTGTAGGTATTCGTGGGAACCCTTGCCTTATCAGCTGAACAACGCTTAGTGGAGAAGACTGCGCTGATCCTTCACCGTCACTCAAAGGAGGCTCGATCAGTGGGCTATACTCAGGACCTTTTCTTCCTCCGTCCTCGAAAGACTTTCCGCTTCGCGTAGCTCCAAACATCAAGGTAGCCACATGTCCCGCTTTTCACACAAGAGCATCTTAAACCAAGCATTTAGTGACTTCAAATACTTACCTCGCATTCTTAGCCAACAATATAGGGCAATCCTTAGTCGCATGGTCAAACTGAGTACAGTAGTGGCACGAAAGTCGCGTAGGATTCAGATAGTCCCTCACGTAGTGTCCTGGTCCTCCATAATTGTAACAAATAAGCTGCCCCCAGCCTCCACCAGGCCCCCCTCCACCTCGGCCTCGACCGTGCCCCTGATATTCACCTCGCATTCCCCTAACACCTTAGTCTGGAGGCCGCGTTTCTGCCTGCACCCTGTATGTAGGTGTCTTGTCCACCATTAATTCGCAACTATGACAATTGTGCTCGTCATGACCTACTGATTGACAGAAATTGTAGAAGAGTTGTTGTGGTCTGTATGAATTTCTACAGCAAATGGAAATTGTTGGTCACATGTTTCCCAACGATCTGGCATATAGCGCACCATAGCACAGGTCCTTCACTTGGCCCTGCCACAGCCTACGGCCATAGAGGCATTGCCCCCCCTACTACAACATAGTTTACAAAGACTGGACAATGATCCTTGTCATGCCCATGACCTTTGCATTTTAGGCACCAAAATTCTTTGTGCGCCTCTAGCCGAGCTGTTCTGTCCTTCTTCAAACTTTTTATTTCGAGACAAAGGTTTTGCAATTGTGCATAAATCTGCTGAACCCCCAGATTAGCATCCTACATTGGTGTCTCATGCAGTCTCATCGCGATTTCCAGAGCTTCTGCCTGGGTCCCAATCTTCTATTGTGATAGCGCAAACCTTAGGTGGGGCAAGAGCGAAGCCACGAACCATTTGTGGTGCTTCCCATCAGTTAGGTTCATGTTGGCTTCACGGATCGTACACTTCAATCTTTGTTCCAAATCCCAAGGTGTCTCCCCAGGCTTCATCATGATCTCCTTGAATCCCACAATCGCCTGCACTTGAGACTTAGGTCTACTATTTCTCTATTCTGTGCAACCTGGATATCTGTCAACGCAAACGTTGGTTTATCAATACTAAATGTATCACATTAGTGCGCGGTCTTGTAAAGCATTAACTAACGCGGCTTTCTTCATTTAGTCGTCTGTGATACCCTGGGCTTCCCATACAGCCTTCGCAATGAACCAAAACTAGTTCGATATTCATTTCCTACGCCCTTGAATACAGGTAGCTTTACGGAGTTCGCCATGTTGAACAGTGGTGGAGGTGGTAGTAGTGTGGGTGATGGGGTGAGCGGTGGAGGTGAGGATGGAGGCGGTGTGGATGGATGGGACGAGGATGGGGGTGGTGTATGTATTCGCAGGAACCCTTGTCTTATCAACTGAACAACGCTCAGTGGAGAAGACTGCACTGCTCCTTCATCGTCACAAAGGAGGCTCGATCAGTGGTTTATACTCAGGACCTTTTCTTCCTTCATCCCTGAAAGACTTTCCGCTTCGCGTAGCTCCAAACATCAAGGTAGCTGCATGACCCGCTTTTCACACAAGAGCATCTTAATCCAAGTATTTAATGACTTCAAATACTTACCTCGCGGTACTTTAAAGAAGTGGCACTCTGCTTCGCTGTAATTGACAGAGGTATTGACCATGAAATCTGTCACAAATCCTCTTATGATGCGTTCAAGCCAATGGTCGACAGCGTGCAGGATCTTATCTTCAGAGGCTTCCAATCTCCTTACTAACTCTGGTGGCCAAACAATCAAATTGTCAAGCCTCCACCTTCCTTGGCCATCTGCCAGCTTCGCAATCCACTCGTATAACTCAACCGGGAGGGAACAAAAGAATATTTCATGTATTTTTGTGTACAAATATCTGTCCAACCATTATTCTTTCGTCAATCGCGGATTCTTGTTTTCTTACGCCGCAAATTCGTGGATCTTTCTATCCAACCAGTTCTCGATCTCTTTCTTAGTTGGAGTCCAATGATATGACATCACACATCTCGTTATGCAGATCCCGGTCTCGGAAACTGTTATGTACCTGGGGGGGTAATATGGGGTACCGAGGGAGGTACCCAAGGTAATAATGTAATAATGGGATGGGCCATAGTAATAAATAAGGTGGTTAAACCATGTCATGTAAGGGACCACAGGTAGTTAATAATAATGTAATGGGCCCATGGTATTAGTTGATGGTATGAGTAAACCATGGTATTGATGCATGGTATTGTATGTATGAGGCCTATATAGAGGCTAGAGACTTCACATGGAGAGATATGAAGAGAATTATTCTTGTATGAACAAGCATATGGCTTGTGGAGTATTATCCTTCCTTAAGGAGTGAATGTATGGTGTTGCCCTACCTTAAGGGTTTGATAATAAAGAAGCATTTCTATCTATTTCTATCTTGTTATTCTTGGGCTTATTTATATTTTCATATATTTCCGGGTTAGAGCTACAACAAGTGGTATCAGAGCACTTTCTTGGGCACAAAAGTGGAGATTTTTTTTTACTTTTTGCAGGATTTCAAGGGCGGTGAGTTTGCAGATCAGATCTGTACGTTTTGGTTCAAGATCTGAAAAATCTGATTGCATATATGTATTCTTTGTGAAAAAATAGCCGATTTCAAAAAAAAATCGGTCAAATTGGAGTCCGAATAAAGGAGATATCGCTGATATAAAAATCAGTGGGGTTGTAGATAATTTTTCAGGGCAGCGAGTTTGCAGCGCAGATTTAGACGTCCTGGTGCAAGATCTACAAAATATAATTGTAGATCTGGATTCTTTGTGGAAAAATACCCAAATTCAAGAAAAAAAAATCAGTTGAATCGGAGTACCGGATGAGGGAGATATCGTTGATTTAAAATCAGCTCTTTTTTGCTGAAATATTGGGTGACGGCGGGAAAGTAGCAGCGCAGATCTGAAATTCCAGTGCCTGGAGCAGGATTTCTATCACATAGGTAGATGCAGAATGATTGTTCCATTTCTAAAAACAGTCATAATAGGGATTCTGAGCAATATTTATTAAACTATGACAATTTCAAATTTTAGCCAAGTAAGTGAATTTTTTCAAACCTTCATGACTTCTAGCAAGGAATTTTTTACAGGGAATGATAGTGGTATGACTATTGAAGAACTCATAAAGAGAAAAAAGCGTATATATGGGACACTTTGGAGGGATTCAGTGTGGTTTAGTCTCAATGATGAGGCTGCCAAATGGTGGTACTCACTTGACAAAACGCAGTTGACCAAACTTTCAGATGCAGAATTTGAAAAAGTCCTTTTGGACAAATGGTCTCGGGCTAGAAAAAAGGAGAATGAGACGCATAAGGGGTTAATTGCTACGGGTGTCTCCTTACTGCAGGTTCATGGATTGATTCAGAAAGAGAAGATCATTGTTTCTATCAATCATAATGGTAAACATAATTTTATCAATGTTAATTTGGCAAAAAAATTGCAAGTCCCAGCAAAACATATTGAAAATACACAGGTTGATGATAAGGATGTTTCAAAATTTATAAGGATTTTGAAAACCTTTTCTATGGATAAATATTGTGTTTCATGGTTATTTTTATGCTTCAGATATGGATAACATGTTATGTTGGTTTTGAGATATCTTGGATGGAATCCGTGGGTACTATCAATATTAATGTACAGAAGAAATTCCTGAAGCTATGGTATAAAAAGAAGAAAATTACATTACAGGATATTTCCATCCATAAACAGGTAGAGCACATGGAGGCTGAAGCAGAAGCTGTTCAAGGGACTAACATATCAGATGATGAGCCTTTGATGATCGACAATCAAACACAAACAGAGGTTGCAGAAGAAAAGGTTACAGGTGATGATACACCAGAGGAGGGCTCAGTGGTTGAAGTCATCTTAAAAAGGAAGACACCACAACAGGCACCACAGCAGGGTGAAGTCAAGAAAAAGCCATCGTGGGTTAAAACTTCAACATATCATCACCCACATCACCCCGCAAGACAACCATCAAGATGGAAACCAAGTAGTCACATGACAGATACAAAGGAGAGACGATCCACCTACTACACATCAACAAAAAAGAGCTGCCACGGTCAACTTCCATCTCAAGCGAGCGAGGCACCAGCGAGATCGAGGGTTCACCTTTTTCTTGGATGGCTAGATTCACGTGCATGGTATCAGTGGACTACTCTTTTGAGTAGATCTTATTATTTGTGTTCTTCCCATGTTTCGGGGACGAAACATGCTAAGGGGGGTGGAATGTTATATATCTAGGGGGGGTAATATGGGGTACCGAGGGAGGTACCCAAGGTAATAATGTAATAATGGGATGGGCCATAGTAATAAATAAGGTGGTTAACCCATGTCATGTAAGGGACCACAAGTAGTTAATAATATAAGGGGCCCATGGTATTAGTTGATGGTATGAGGAAACCATGGTAATGATACATGGTATTGTATGTATAAGGCCTATATAGAGGCTAGAGACTCCACATGGAGGGATATGAAGAGACATATTCTTGTATGAACAGGCATATGGCTTGTGGAGTGTTCTCCTTCCTTAAGGAGTGAATGTATGGTGTTGCCCTACCATAAGGGTTTGATAATAAAGAATCATTTCATATTATTTCTGGGTTTATTTGCATTGTCTTATATTTTCATATCAGATCTATAACATTCTTGGGTCAGATCTACAACAAGTGGTATCATAGCTACAACAAGTGGTACCAGAGCTACAACAAGTGGTATCAGAGCACTTTCTTGGGCACAAAAGTGGAGAATTTTTTTTACTTTTTTTGCAGGATTTCAAAGGCAGCGAGTTTTCAGATCAGATCTGTATGTTTTGGTTCAAGATCTGCAAAATCTAATTGTAGATCTGTATTCTTTGTGAAAAAATAGCCGATTTCAAAAAAAAATTGGTCAAATCGGAGTCCGGATGAAGGAGATATCGCTGATTTAAAAATCAGTGGGGTTGTAGATAATTTTTCAGGGCAGCGAGTTTGCGGCGCAGATCTAGACATCCTGGTGCAAGATCTGCAAGATCTAGTTGCATATTTGGAATCTTTGTGAAAAAACACCCAATTTCAAAAAAAAATCAGGCGAATCGAAGTTCGGATGAGGGAGATATCGCTGATTTAAAATCAACATTTTTTTTCAGAAATTTTGGGTGACGGCGGGAGAGTAGCAGCGCAGATCTGGAATTCTAATGCATGGATTAGGATTTCTATCACATGGGCAGATGCAGAATGATTGCTCCATTTCTAAAAACAGGTCATAATAAGGATTATGAGCAATATTGACGAAACTGTGACAATTTCAAATTTTCGCCAATTTTTTTTGTGATGGCGTACCTAGATCAGAAATTGAAGGCCTTGTATAGATTTGATGGCTCTCATCCAACCAAATGGCTAGCAACAATGGAGAAATATTTTGAATTGGATCACGTCTATGATGATTACAATCAGCTTAAGATGGGGGGCATGTACTTGGACTATGAAATACGGCAATGGTACCTAGGGAATCAACGTGGCTATGGAAGGTTCTTGACTTGGGACGCCTTCAAAAAAACCCTTATGGACCAATTTGACCGTAAAATTTTTGTGGATAAGCTCACACAGACAGACACACAGCCTAGCAAAGACTTTATTTTTACAGGAAAGAAGGAAACCAAGGAACCTAAAAGGTTATTTTCTGCTGGTATCTCCTTATTACAGGTTCATGGATTGATTCAAAAAGAGAAGATCATTGTTTCTATAAATCCTAGTTGCAAGCATAATTTCATCAATGTTAATTTGGCAAAGAAATTGCAAGTCCCAACAAAACAAATTGAACATACACAGGTTGATAATGAGGATGTTCAAGTGTACAAGGATTTGAAGATTTCTATGGATAAATATGTGTTGCATGGTGATTTTTATGCCTCAGAGATGGATAATATGGATGTTGTTTTGGGATATCCTTGGATGGAATCCGTGGGTACTATTAATATTAATGTGCAGAAGAAATTCCTGAAGCTATGGTATAAAAAGAAGAAAATTACATTACATGATATTTCCATCCATAAACAGGTAGAGCACATGGAGGCTGAAGCAGAAGATGTTCAAGAGACTGAAATATCAGATGATGAGCCTTTGATGATTGACAATCAAACACAAACAGAGGCTGCAGAAGAAAAGGTTACAGGTGATGATACATCAGAGGAAGGCTCAGTGGCTGAAGTTATATTGAAAAAGAAGACACCACAACAGGCCCTACAACAGGGTGAAGTCAAGCAAAAGCCATCGTGGGTTAAAACTTCAACATATCATCACCCACATCACCCCGCAAGACAACCGTCAAGATGGCAACCAAAGAGTCACATGACGGATACAAAGGAGAGACGATCCACCTACTACACCTCAACACAGAAGAGCTGTCACGGTCAACTTCCATCTCCAGCGAGCGAGGCACCAGCGAGATCGAGGGTTCACCTTTCTCTTGGATGGCTAGATGCACGTGCTTGGTATCAGTGGACTACTCTTTTGAGTAGATCTTATTATTTGTGTTCTTCCCATGTTTCGGGAATGAAACATGCTAAGGGGGGTGGAATGTTATATATCTAGGGGGGGTAATATGGGGTACCGAGGGAGGTACCCAAGGTAATAATGTAATAATGGGATGGGCCATAGTAATAAATAAGGTGGTTAACCCATGTCATATAAGGGACCACAAGTAGTTAATAATAATGTAAGGGGCCCATGGTATTAGTTGATGGTATGAGGAAACCATGGTAATGATGCATGGATTGTATGTATGAAGCCTATATAGAGGCTAGAGACTCCACATGGAGGGATATGAAGAGAAGTATTCTTGTATGAACAGGCATATGGCTTGTGGAATATTATCCTTCCTTAAGGAGTGAATGTATGGTGTTGCCCTACCATAAGGGTTTGATAATAAAGAAGCATTTCTATCTTATTTCTTGGGTTTATTTCTATTGTCTTATATTTTCATATCAGATCTATAATATTTTCAGTGGACTATTCTTTTGAGTAGATCTTATTATTTGTGTTCTTCCCATGTTTCGGGGACGAAACATGCTAAGGGGGGTGGAATGTTATATACTTAGGGGGGTAATATGGGGTACGAGGGAGGTACCCAAGGTAATAATGTAATAATGGGATGGGCCATAGTAATAAATAAGGTGGTTAACCCATGTCATGTAAGGGACCACAAGTAGTTAATAATAATGTAAGGGCCCCATGGTATTAGTTGATGGTATGAGGAAACCATGGTAATGATGCATGGTATTGTATGTATGAGGCCTATATAGAGGCTAGAGACTCCACAAGGAGAGATATGAAGAGAAGTATTCTTGTATAAACAAGCATATGGCTTGTAGAGTATTCTCCTTCCTTAAGGAGTGAATGTACGGTATTGCCCTACCTTAAGGGTTTGATAGTAAAGAAGCATTTCTATCTATTTCTATCTTGTTATTCTTGGGTTTATTTATATTTTCATATATTTCCGGGTTAGAGCTACAACATAACCCAATCACAAGCCCCAATTAGACCTACTTTCATTTGGAATGGCTAGTTCCAACGGGTTTTAAGAGACCCTGTAAACTGTTAAATGCGTTGATAGATTGCTTCCAAGAGGAAGACTTCAATTAAATCAACAAAATAAAACAGCTAACCTCTATGTATTAAATCCTATCTACACTACTTCTAACTACTCTAATCTAGTTCTAGCTATCCTAATCTATCCTGCAGGAGCATGACGAAAGAGAGGTTAAACATCATATATGAATCCCAAGTCTAAATGAATCAATTATTGGTTCACATAAGAACAAGGCTGCATCAATTCTAAATTTCAATCCAATCACTCATACAGGAATACGCATTCCTTTTATGGAATTAAAGCTTGCAACTGATGTTTAACATAGTTTCAAATCAGGGACTGCTCATGAATTAACTATGATGAAGAATCACATTCAAACAACCAAAGCTAATCATAAACTGTAAGTCGCACAAACACAAATCACATTCATATTTATGCTCACAACAACATCCTAATTCTTAACATATAAAGAAGAGGAAAATCAATATGAGAAAAGGCTCCTTCCCTGACCCAATCAATCTTCCTTACTCACAATAAATAAAAGTTGTTCTACCAAACGAAAAAGCCCTGCTCTCATCTACGGAGGTAATATTTATGCCTTCAGGAACTGACCCCCCTGTCTCCCCTAACTTTTCCACTCCCCTCTCTTTTCACTACATGGATCAAAAAATGTACAGAGGATAACAGTCGATGAGATTGTTGACACGTCCAAGACACCTCTGTTGGAGCGTCCTTCTTCCTAGGGAAATGAATGGGTGTCGATGAAACTGAGAATGGTTGTGTATCATTTCGTTGCACCTGTGTGGAGTGGCTATTATTCCCTGTCATTTCTTGGAGGAAACTGAAGATTCCGTGCCCATCATCCCACATCTGACATGCTTTGAGGTGTTTCTGGAGGGAGTGACATCTTGATGGATCAGCATTGTGCTTCCCTTTTGACACAGAACATGCCTTCATTATGCATTATGGTGATTCATACCCGTTTCTGCAGGTTTCACTTTTGTAGTATTGACACTAGGGGTGCAGAGGTGTCATCTAAACATACAACACTTTTATCTGATAACGGATTCACTCGAACTCACCTGCAAAAATAATTCATATTAGCCTTATGATTATGAAAAAATGATAGAAACACCCAAGAACATTTATCGCCATCATTGAAAAATGATAAGGCATAATGAAATTAAAAGAGCGAGTGTGAAAGAAACGGCCCTTGGCTCAGCCGAAGTTGTGCTGTGACGAGTCGCAATCGCACTTCCCAACGGAACATCTTATGTAACACCGCCCCTATTAGATTTCTTTTGAAAACCCAGACCATGACATCTTACCGAAAACACAGGAATACACAGAAAAGACCGCATTTGACCACAAGGCTGGATTTAAAAATTTATACACTTGGATGCATAGTTATCAGTGAGTCTGCTTCATTATAACGCGGCGGATCCACCATATCGCATTGAGTTTTATAAATGATCCAGGGCTCCTCCGATATGCAATATGTGGTGGGGCTTTGGACCTGAAATGTTGGTGTTATGTTTAATGGAATCGGTGGGTTCCCCATATCGTCGTGCACTTTATGTTCAAGCCTTGGGACCCCGCCTATTGCGATATGCGAAATTCTCCGGACCCGAAAATATATGTATTCCGGTCAATAAAGTCATCGGGTCTAGTGTATTATGGTAAGCATTATGTGTTTAATTTGCATGCGATAAGCAAAAAGGGGAAATTGGGCATGGTTTCGAGGTATTTTCATTAAAACGAGCTATAATGGGAATAAAGATGCGATGGGAGGTTTTGAGGGGTTGGAAAAGTCCCGATGAGGATATGAACGAAGGGCTAAGAAAGAATTATAGATGAATCATGCGGTAGGGATTTATAAAGGGGGCCTTAACCATTTAAAAATTGAAGATTTGACTTGGCCAAGAGTTAAAATCCCTGGGATAGAACAGAGTATTCGGAGGGGTGCAAGATCAACTTCTGGGGGACCCATTCAAAATTGCTTATTAGGGAAAATTTTAATAGGGTGGTGGTTGTGGTCCCAAAAAATGGTGAACCGATGGGAGAACCAATTATCTCTATTTCCAAATGACCCTTGGATCAATACAACATCAAGGTGTTAAAGATAAACTTGAAATGCAAATTGCATAGATGCACAGGCATGGGTTCCACTTCAACATTATTTTCTTCGAGTGGGATAAAGACAAATAGCTTCTACTTATTGATAAGGCTTTGACAGATATTCTCCAATGGTCATATTATGGGGTTTATTAACCTTCCTTTACCTCTTTTCTACTTTCAGTATCCTTTCGGGGCCATCACTGGCATGTCAATACCTGTTCAAGTGTGTACCTCAGGTCTTCATTGCCCATCAAACTTGATGAAGATATGTTTATCTGCACTTTATATAGAAATTTTAGTGCTATACTTTCATATGATTGAATGGGGCGCAGTCATGGATCATGCCATATTTTTAAACTGCTAAAGCAAGGTTGGGGTTTGTTGTGTCAACCGGTACTCTGAGCCCAGTAACAGTCCTTACTCCAACCAGCTTCCCAAACAACTTTTCCTTCCAGATTAGCACAAGGACTCAACATTTCATTTTCTTTTAAATAAATCCTTCCAATTTCAGGCACAAGGACTACAGCACAATTGGATATGCCACAGGATATATGACAGTGGGCTTAGCCCATGAAAGGAGGTTTTACAGTATATGCCAGGCATTGTAAAACTTAGTGTAGTGGATGAAACCAATGGAGAATGACTGCAAACCTTATGGACAAGCATAGGCTAGATCTGAGTGGGATTTATTTAAAAATGCAGCGTTCCTCCATGCCAGTCTAGATATAGTTACACATTTTTGTTTTATAAAGATGCCCCTACATGTTCCAAATATCCAAGTTATCAACAGATCTCACCTAGTTCCCAAAAGATGCCACTAAGTGACTTCGGTTTTGAATTCCACTGTTGATTTTTTTTTTTAAGTTCTCATGGGCTCATTGAAAATTTGTTAGATTTGCAAGGTAAGGATGGATTTCGGATCAGCAAATCCATCAGCAAGTTAATGAAGGATGAAAAAGTCGAAGGCAGTGAATGAAGGCAATCTGAAGAGGTTTGAGAAGGTGAAAACAAGGCTAGAAGACAGAAATCAGATGGCTGCAAAAGACTAAAATTGCAAATAGCATAAAAATAAACTTTGCGCAAAATGGAAATGGATAGGATGAAAATGCAACTAAGCTAACAACAAAATAAAAGGAGTCCTAACCTACTCAGGAGGTAACCACTGTGTGTGGCTACTGGAAGTATCTTTTGAGGTGTTGGCCATTAACAGGGAGTTTTTCAATTTCTCCCTGTAAAATTTTCGGTCTGTAAGTTCCCTGACCAATTTTTTCTTTAATTTGGAATGGGCCCAGCCATAAGTGCTGAAACTTCGTGTGTTCACCTTTCGGCTTACTCAGCTTACCCTAGTTTAGGACTAGCTCTCTGTTTCCTTGGGGATAATAATCTGATGCGTGCCTTATGCGGATTGGTTTATTGATAGCAAATCCAGTCGATTTTAGAGATGAAAGGTAAGAAGCATTATCAAATATGAGAGTAAAGGATGTTGAACCTGTTGATAATATATTTCTCCATAAAAGATATTACCTCGTCCTCATTAACCTTCCGAAGCGGGATGGCTTTGGTCCATCTAGTGAAGTGGTCGATTATCGTGAGTATATACTTACGCTCCTTTTCACCAATGAATGTATTTTTGAATGCCTTTTCGCAATGAAGGAATTCAGGGATTTGATTATCACCTTCGAACACCTGCCAATTTGAGATGTTATCAGGTACAGATGGTCTGAAAATTAATTCAACATAAAATTTATTCTTGTTCAATGGAAGATTAGGCAAAAGTTTTGCAGACATACCAGCCATCCAATCGGCATCTTGGTTTTTCCCTCAATGTATGTATGAAATATTAAAAGCATCAAAAATGTCAATTAAGCTCCATACCTCATGTTGGTGCCTTACCAGGTGTGGAAAATTGTAGCGCATCCTTTTCCTTACTTGGTCCACAATTATTTGCGAGTCACCAAAAACTTTAAGATTTTTCACTTTCATATCAATGGCCCTTTTGAGGCCCTGTAGCACGCCTTTGCATTCTGCCGTTTTGTTGGTGCACATGAACTCCAATCGGTTGGCCATCAAATGTTGGTTCCCTTGCGGGTCATTGAGAACGTTTCCAACGCCTGTGCCTCCAAGGTAGTTAGAGCCATCAAAATAGAGCATCCAAAAAATAGAATCTAATGTTACATTCAATGAACTGCATCTTGTGAAATTAGTCCTACCATCTATTAATACAAGATGATTCATCAGTTGGATCACGGGGGAGAGCTTCCAACTGCGTGTTTGTCACAGTTTCTTCAACTGTTTCTGCCTGGAATTCTCCGAAACAGGTTTCGGTGGTACAAAGGTCGAAACTATAATTCCCAAGGATGGAGTTAGTAAACATTACAGGTTCATTGGGGTTGCATAGTTCCGTTACCACATACTTCATGTATCTTTCTCGATCAACTCTCAGCATATCACCTTTTCCCCTCTGAGGCAACAAGAGATGGGACCAATCAATTGAGAAATATCCATTCAGATTTGATGACCAATCCCTACTGAGCAACATTCCATAAGCCTCGGGTATGTCGACTACCACTATATCAACGACTTGCGTGTATTGTGGTTTAGCAGCCATCCGAATCAACACATATTTTAACTCCCCAAGTACTTTCACATTTGTTCTGTCCAATTGCATAATTCGGGTTCTAGTTCTCTCGAGTATTGCATGCAGTCTTTTAGAAACAATGTAAGGCATAACAGTGGATGAGGCACCGAAGTCTACCAAGCAATTGTGTACATTTATGTTGAAGATTTCAAATGTGATAAGGAAAGGTGGAGTCATGGATTTTCATTTCCTCCCTATCATGGCTACATTGACATCTTGGGGGTTTCGATTCATTTTGGACAGAGTGGCTTCCATAGCTGATGGCTTTTGGGCTGTGCTGGAGGTACTAACAGGTCTAGATGCCGACTTCTTGGTTTGGCTACTCGGATTGATAGAAGGTTTGCAATTCAGCTCATTCATAGCTTTCAGGAGCAGATCCCTTTGTTGCGTTAATTTTAGAAAATCGAAGTATGTTATATTAGCCCTAAATTTCTTAAGATCATCTACAATGTTGTAATGAATGTTATAAACAAGGTAGGGTAGAGTAAACATACCAATTTTTTTGTTCTTAGGTGGGAGTTTACCATTTTGGGTCATCTTCGTTGTAGCTGGAGATGTATTCTCTTTCTTTGGATAGTTCACGACTGGTGTACTCTTGGAATCGCCAATAAGTTTACCCTTCTCAACAGGGACCTTGGGAGCGGATGCTTTCAAAGGGCAAGTATCTTTCTTTGTCTAGTCTACAGGCTTCATGGTGCCTACAAGTGGCCCTTTGCTTCGTGTGTGGATTTCATGAGCATTTATTTATGTCGTGCTACCTCCTTCATCGTCATCGTTCTCATTAGTGTAGAAATCCCACAGTACATTGATTTGAGATTCTTCATCCGAGGGTTCTTCTACCTAGTACTCTTCCTCAACTTCTTGTTCTGGTTCAAGCTCCACTATAGGTTTTTCTTTGTTAAGGAGAGATCCAATAAGAGCCAGTTCTTCTGTGTTTAAAGTCCTTTCATTGGGTGGAGAAGGCAATGCAAGTGGACAATGACTGCCCTCTGTCTTCTTATGATAGAAAGGTTTGAAGGGTCTTCTGTTGTTATACTCTCAACCACTCCCACTCGTACTCTCTCCAGGATTCCTTTTCATATCGATCACTGCATTTGTCAGCTTCTTAATGATCCAATGCAAACCTTCTACAACTGTGGTATCCTTTTCCTTGGTTTCAGCCCCTTTGTTATCACTCCCATTACTCTTCTTGGATGCTTGAGAGGCTTTCTTTTCTCTGGTTGTAGGGTGGCATGCTCTGAGACTGATCATTTCATTCTCGACTTTTACTGCTTCATCAATAGCACCTTGTAAGATCTGTGCGTTACTCCTTCACATCGCAGTAGGGGCAAGGAGAGCAGCAATGCAGAATTCCATGAGCACCTCTTTTGTAGGTCTGGCAGTGGCCAGGATCCTGTTGAACAAGGTGTTGAACCAGATATTAAAATCCTTAACCTTTTCTTTGGTTTCCATTTTCAAATGGGATAGTTATAGGACTAAGGCAACAGGGATTTTGTCATCACCATACTTGTCTAAGAAGGCTTGTTGAAAGGCATCCCACGAGGTGATCGATCCGGTTCTCAAGCTAAAGTACCACGCGGAAGCTGCACCAGTCAGAGTAAAAGGGAATAGGTGACAGACTATGTCTTCATCAGCTACCCCCAACATGCACACGGCTACGAAGAATGAATTAATATGGTTTTCAGCGGTGTCTCCCCGCTCAAGGTTGAATTTAGGCAGTACCTTTTCTGCATTCTTTGGTAAGGGATGTTGTTGCCCAAGTATTGCCACGTATCCTGAGCGAGCCAGGGCAGTAGTGCTCCCGGAAGAGGTGGGAGTTGGTTTCCACCCAGTGGAGGAATATTAGCCATATCGAGGATAGGGATGTTCTGATTGAGGGCTTCTTCGTTAGGATTTTCCAAATCAGTCCAGGGATTGCCTTCAGACGAGGAATCCTCAAGCATTTCTTCCCAAGGAGAGTTGATACTCTACAAAGAATCAAGCACAATATCTTCAAGAGAAGGGGCTGCAGACGTTTCTTTGTTTATGTGATAGACCCTTGGCTTTCTTTTTGCTATCGGAGGTAATGACTAAAAGATAGGGAGTTGTGATAGGAAACGAGTGTAAGCCTGAGTAAGTCTTCTAACTAGTTGTTCCTGAGTGACAGGATACTGCCACAGTGTCTCTTATTTGAAATGAAGCTTTTTTGAATGAGAGGAGGGGTCTTTTCGACCTTCAGAATCCATGTATTAATCTTCTTGAATCTATGCGTGGTACTTCTAGATGAAATCTTGATAATCTATGGACGACGGTTCAGGCCCTCCTTCTAGCGCCAATTTGTTGACATGGAGAATGTTCACTATACCAACAAAGGGAACTAACCCGATCACAAGCCCCAATTAGACATACTTTCATTTGGAATGGCTAGTTCCAACTGGTTTTAAGGGACCCCATAAACTATTAAATGTGTTGATAGATTGCTTCCGGGAGGAAGACTTCAATTAAATCAACAAAATAAAACAGCTAACCTCTATGTATTAAATCCTATCTACACTACTTCTAACTACTCTAATCTAGTTCTAGCTATCCTACTCTATCTTGCAGGAGCATGAAGAAAGAGAGGTTAAACATCATATATGAATCCCAATTCTAAATGAATCAATTACTGGTTCACATAAGAACAATGTTGCATCAATTCTAAATTGCAATCCAATCACTCATACAGGAATACACATTCCTTTTATGGAATTAAAGCTTGCAACTGATGTTTAACATAGTTTCAAATCAGGGATTGCTCATGAATTAACTATGATGAAGAATCACATTCAAACAACCAAAGCTAATCATAAATTGTAAGTCATCAATGGGCACAAACACAAATCAAATTCATATTTATGCTCACAACAACATCCTGATTCTTAACATATAAAGAAGAGGAAGATCAATCTGAAAAAAGGCTCCTTCTCTAGCCCAAACAATCTTCCTTACTCACAATAAACAAAAGTTGTTTTGCCAAACGAAAAAGCCCTGCTCTCATCTACAGAGGTAATATTTATGCCTTCAGGAACTGACCCCCTTATCTCCCCTCTTTTCACTACATGGATCAAAAAATCTACAGAGGAGAATGGTCGATGAGATTATTGACATGTCGAAGCCACCTTTGCTGGAGTGTCCTTCTTCCTGGGGAAATGAACGGGTGTCGATGAAACATAGAATGGTTGCGTATCATTTCGTTGCACCTATGTGGAGTGGCTATTATTCCCTTTCATTTCTAGGAGGAAACTGAAGATATCGTGCCCATCATCCCACATCTGGCATGCTTTGAGGTGTTTCTGGAGGGAGTGACATCTTTAAGGATCAGCATTTTGCTTCCCTTTTGACACAGAACATGCCTTCATTATGCATTATGGCAGTTCATACCCCTTTTTGCAGGTTTTTCTTTTGTAGTATCGACACTGGGGTTGCAGAGGTGTCATCTAGATATACAACACCTTTATCTGCTACCAGATCCACTCGAACTCACCTACAGAAATAATTCATATTAGCCTTATGATTACGAACAAATGACAAAAACACGCAAGAACATCTCTCGCCATCATTGAAAAATGATAAGGCATAATGAAATTAAAAGAGCAAGTGTAAAAGAAACGGCCCTTGGATCAGCTGAAGTTGTGCTGCGACAAGTCGCAGTCGCACATCCCAATGAGGATATGAATGAAGCGCTAAGAAATGATTATAGATGTATCATGCGGCAGGGATTTATAAAGGGGGCCTTAACCATTTAAAAATTGAAGATTTGACTTGGCCAAGAGTTAAAATCCCTAGGATAAAACAGATCATTCAGAGGGGTGCAAGATCAACTTATGGGGGACCCATTCAAAATTGCTTATCAGGGGAAATTTTAATAGGGTGATGGTTGTAGTCACAACACAGAGCCAGTACCTTCACTCAAAGCCTAACAACTTGAAGGTTGATCCTTAGAACACAAATGGCGAAGCCAAGGAAGAAAGCATCCACTCTTTCTGAAGATGCTTCTTCCTCAACTGTGAAAACTGAAGACAATCAAACTGGGAAAGTTCCATTATTCAATGGAAACTTTGATATATGGAAGGTGAGAATGAGGAATTTCCTAATGGCTCAAGGTGTTGAAGTAGGGGAATTAGTGATTACTAATAACATGATGAATGGAGAATCCGAGGAGTGCAACGCAAAAGCGATGAAGACAATCTTGAATGGGCTACCAAATTCTATAAAGGCCAATTTGGAAAAATGTTCATCAACAAAGGGTATCTAGGAAAAACTTCATGACCTTCACTCAAAAGGAGCATTGACCATGACCACTAGTCAAGAAGATGATGGAAAGAAATAAGGAAATCCAAAACCCATCAAGGGAGTTGAAAATAAGAGTGATTACATCAAGGCTAAAGAAGACCTAGAAGAAGAAGAAAGTAAAGAAGACTTTGAAGAAGATCTACTAACTAAACGTATAGCTGACATGGAAGAGATTAACAGTTTGAAAAAGGAAAATGAGGAACTTGAGAAGAAAGCGCAAGGTGGTGACCAACACAAGAAAAGGAAGGAAGTTGACCTTTTCAAGCTTCAGGTGTTAGAAAGAGATGAGGAGCTCACCAAAGTTAAGGAGTAATTTCATCAAAACAAAATAAAGCATCATGAAGAAGTCATATCCATGACAAATCAATTGGATAAGGAAAAGAAAAGGGAAGAAACTTTGTCAAGCCACCTTGAACAAAGACTCAAGAGCTTGAACAAACTTTAAGCAAAGGTTGGTCAATACAAGGAAGAGGTCTCCTCCCTTAGATATCAACTAGAAGAAGCAAGGAAACAAGCACAAGGAGATGAGAAAGTGATGGAAGCTTTGGCATTCATAGAAGGACAAGTTGATGAAGAAGAAAAGGAGAGAAACACCATGATCTGTCAACTAGAAGAAAAGGATGGTGACATCACCAAGTTAAGATCAGAAATCACTTCTCTTAAGGCGCAATCATGTGAAGCAAGAAAGATGAAGGAAGAAATGTAGATAATTCTATCAAATAAGGATGAAGAATGCAAGAAAATGAAGGAAGAAATTGTCTTTCTTAAAAAGGAAGTTGACTTGCTGAATAAGAACTTGAAAAGTTCTCAAACCCTAGATGAAATCCTAAGTCACTAAATGTATCCCCTTGATAAATCAAGTCTTGGCTATGCAGGTGAATCCTCAAGCAAGAATGATAATGCTTCAAACAACAAGGATGTGAGGAAGCCAGGAAAAAATGTTGATGCTCCCAGTTCCAGCAAAGGCAAGGAGAAGGGTCAAGACAACAATGGAAGAAATCCTATTCCAAGGATACTTGCAAATGGTGTCAAGAATACAAAAGGCAATGAATATCATCAAAGAATCCCAAGGCAAAACGACTTCAGAAGTACATCAAGTAAATATTCATCTCGCAAGTACCAAAGTATATTTCTTTGTTATTGCTATTCTTGTATAGACTTTGGGCACATGGCAAAGGATTGTAGGGAATATCACAAAGACACATATAATGGTCCCCGTCAATCTCCTAGAAATAATTTTGCAAGAAGAGGTCATGATTACTCATTCATAAACAATATGGAGTGCTTCAATTTCCATAACATTTGACATATGGCACGTGATTGTAACTTGACATGGGTCCCTACACAAGATATAACCATGACAACCAAGCCAGAAAAGAAAGTTACACAAATATGGAGAAGGAGGAAAATTGAATCCAGAAGTCCCTTGAACACTCCAGACAACAACACATGTTGTTGATTTGATGAAGTCATCCTTGATGTTTCAAATATTTGATGGTGAGACTCTGCCAAAAAGAGACCATACAGTTAGGGGGAGTTTGTGATTCTTAAGCATTCTTGGAGAAGTTATCAATGAAAGGGCCCTATAAAATCCTTAATGAGTCACACATGAGATCATCTCTCGAGATCAACTCCATTGAAAAACATGATCCCTTATTCATTCGATAAACTATTGTTGAAAACTTCTTCCACTTGTTTACAAAGGAGCAAGTTTTCTTGAGTTAGAAGAGTTTGTGCAGGAAAGGGAATTTGGTTCATCACATGAAGAAATGTAAACACATTTATCATAAACCACACTTCCAAAAGGAAGAGCACCATGAAAGGGGGGTAACATACCCGTGAAGAACTACTATTGATGAAGGAAAGAAGTAGCTTAACTGGGGGAGTACTTGGGCACCCTGTTTTCCATTGATGTCAAACGGGGAGAGAATGTTGGAAGGGCGAGAATATTTTCATCAATGACAAAGCGGGGGATTTTTAATCAAGGTTGTAATTGATGTCAATATGGCATTGTTGAAGATGGATAAACCCTAATGATTCCCTAAACATGAAGATTGATGTATAATCCTATGTGACACCGTAGCCTTCCTAAATGACCTTATCTTATAATCCTTGAAAATCCTAAAGAAAAACTTAACCTTGGCTCTAACTCTAACCTTTACCCTTAACCCTAGCTATATGATCATGAAACCTTAAACCTAAATACATTTCCGACCCTTGGTACTAAATACATATGAATGGAACAACTATATAAATATACATTAATAAATAGTCAAAATAAATTAAATATTTATATTATTATATTACATACATTTGAATTAAATACCAAACATTAATATATAAATAATAATAATAAGTATATTGATGCTAGACCAATAAGAAGGTCGTAGGGAGGTTCTGAAAAAATGACTATGGAGGTTTCGATGAGGGGCAGTCCTGGATTTCAATGCCGTGATTGTTGGTGGCACATTTCCATGGAAGCTTGCCTGCACCTACCCCCTTAACCAGCTATCAAGCCTAGTATCCTCCTGTGTTTTAATTGCTCTGGTTATCTGCTTAGACCGCCTCTAGCGGTTTGCGGTTTTCGCGCTGGTTTACAGGTTTTCCCAGTGACTAACCATGGTTTTCTGTTGTTTTGTTGTCCTCTTCTTGTAGCTGTCATAACCTCCCTCAACAATCATGGATGACCTGGGCAGTTTCCTAGACCCTTTGGAGGATGTGCCCACATGGACACCCACTGGGACCACTGCTACCGATCTCTTCCCCTTCATGTCGACCTCACTGACGAGATTGAAGCCCTTCCTCCGATAACTTGCCTTCGCATTTCGCCGATTACCCTCCCTGAAGATGCGGCCTCCCCCCCTGATTTCATTACTCATACTATCTCGCCGTGTTCCCTAGCACTCATCGCCCCGCCACTTAAACCAGTTGACCAAACCCTAGGAACAGATAATGCTCAGAACCCTCTTTCAGCAATGACTTGTTCCATTCCCCCTAATCTCCCCCAGGGCTCGACAATTCTAGGATCGGCTCCCACTGCTCCGTGGACCTCCTCACTCCCTCTCGGGGGAATTTCACAGGCATCGGACCTATCTCTGGCATTTTTTCTACCATCCCGCAGGAGGCATCTGACCCTAGGGTTTCTCCACCGGGACCTTCACTTCCCTCTTCGACACAGGAGGAGACGGACGTTGGGGTTTCAAGGCATTCAAGAAAGAATAGGGGTACAAAGCTTCGAGCCTGTGTCGCGCCCCTCAATTTTGCAGAAGACATAAAATTACTGGACGCCATGGACATAGCAGAGAAGGTCTTGGTCGGCCAGGTCTGAGGAAGACATTACGGTTTGGCTAAACTGTAGCAATGGGTCTCGGAGGTTTGGGGAGAAAACTTGAAGGATATTTCGAAGGTACAAACCCTTGTTAAAGGATGGTTCGCATTGCACTTCAGTTGTTTGGAGCACACCAACTGGGTGCTGTCCACAGTCTGGCACCTAGATCTTGCCCCTGTTCTCCTTCGAAGATGGACACCCCTTTTCGATCCAGCACGGGAGAGGGTGGATGCAGGTCCTATTTGGGTACGCTTGCTCGATTTACCCTTGCATTTCTGTACGAAGGACATCTTCAAGCACATAGGAAATGCCCTCGATACTTACCTCACATTTGAGGATTCATACTAGACCTCGGGGAAATTAGCATATGCAAGGCTTTTGGTACATTTGGACCTTTCTGAGGGTTTGCTTGAGTTTATAGACATTCGCTGGAGGAACCACACCAGACGTCAATTGCTGGACTACAAGAGCGTTCCTTTTTGATGCCGACGGTGCCATAAGGTTAGGCATCTTTATAAGGACTACCCTCTGTTGAACAAAAAGAAAAAACAGGCCTCAGAATAGGATATGGCCTCCCATCCACATACTCAACATGATGCCCAACCTAGGAGTCAGGCTCCCTTGGCCTCACAGATCACAAATGCATCTGAGATCCCAGCCAGACAGCAGAAGACTCCAGCAGAAGAGGCAGTGGCTCCTCCACAGCCGAAGAAGCGAGGGCGGCCTCCCAACCGTACACAGCGGCCTCCTCTGTCTCGTCCACAGTCGCCATCTGAGGGCCTTCCCTCATCGGGTATGAACTCTTCTACCATCTCTGTTCCCACTTGCAGCACTTCTCATATTGACTATATTTTATCTAGTACTTTCTCTTAACTTCATGTAATAAACCCTTCAATCGATCATCTGGGTCAGGATTTTGGTTCAAACTCCGCTAATACTACTCCTCTCATCTGCCCGATTTCATCCACCCCCAATTTCTCCCCTGCACCCTCCTCGAATCCTCCCTCTCATCCCCCATCCACTACTCCTTCCCTCCAGGTCCCCCCTCCTGGGAGATACATGACACGCTAGAAATCTAAGAGACAAGCCCAGGATCATTTTGGCTTGAGATTCTCCACTCTCCCCCTCCCCCAAAACTTCAGAGGGGAAGACCCTCCTTCCTTTCTAAAGCCCAAGGCACAGCTAAAGATGAGATTGCTTTGGGGATTCAATCTACCATCCCAGGGACGCTTAAACCCAGAGAATCCTAGCCTACCCCCCCTCCATGAATATTTTCTCCTATAATTGTAGAGGGTTGGCTAACCGGACAAAAAGCTAGCTCTTTGTCGACTGTTAAAAATTTCTCCGCTTGATATTATCTTTCCGCAAGAAACCCTGGGACCTATTTTAGACATTTCATAGTCTCTCCAAAAACATGCTTCCTGGTTGGATCTTTATTGGACTTGATGCGCATGGGAGGTTGGGAGGTCTAGCTTTGGGCTATTACTCCCATACCATTAAAATGCATAATTGTTGGGGTGCGTTGGGTCATCTTGGCGCACACATCAGTTCTGCAAACCTGGAGATATAATTTCGGATATTAAATGTCTACGGACCATGCCAAAATAGACCTGCATTTTGGCAGAACCTCCTAAGTTCTGATTCATTTTTGACCGACCACCTGATCCTGGGTGGAGACCTTAATTTTTCCATCGGACATGCTGAATCCTGGGGTCACAGTGCTCAACGAGACTCTCTCTCGGATTATTTTTTATCTAAATTGGATGCCCACCATCTGATTGATATCCCCTCTGCAACAGCCCAAGCAACATGAAGGAACAATAGGACTGGGGAAGACAGTTTGGCCTACAGACTTGACTGCTTCCTTGTCAATGAAAAGGTGTTGGACTTGGGGCTTCAAATCAGACACTGGGTTGGTACTGGTGGAATCTCTGACCACCTTCCCATTTACCTAGAAATAGAAGGGGGGCGAGCAAAACCTAAAGGACCCTTTAAGTTTTGCTCGGTCTGGCTCAAGGACGACTCTTATAAAAAAATTGGTCTCTGATTTCTGGAGAGCAAACCCCCCTGGGAGAAGAGAAGACAGTGCCAAAAGATTTATACAAAATCTTACAACCCTTAAGAAGATGTCCAAACTTTGGGCTCATAACAAAAGAATACAGGAGGAACAAACTCTCTATAGAATTGAAACTGAAATTGCTGCTTTTGAGAATAATATTGGAGGCATCTACACCTAAGAAGAACACAACGATAGGATGGTTTCTCATTATGCTGAGAGAGCTAAAATTCTTAAGGAAAAGGAGGAAACCTAGCGCCTAAGAAGCAGAGCCATCTGGATGCTGGAAGGGGATGAAAACACTAAATTCTATCATAAATTCACCAATGGAAGAAAGGCGATCAACACCATTTGATAGCTACAAAATGATCAAGGGCAGGTTTTAAATACTTTTCCACAACTTGCTGAACTTGCCTCGTCACACTTCAAAAGTACATACCAAGCCCCCAGGGAGACAAACCTTGCAAAAATCATCAGGGTTGCACAACTCTTTCCCATATTTGTGGATCCTAGGAAGGAGATGAATTAATAAAGGCAGTCACTCTAGAGGAATTGGAACACACCTTAAAGTGGTTCAAAAAGGACAAGAGTCCGGGGCCCGACGATTGATCAGTTGAATTCTACTTGGCTTTCTTCGACATCATCGGGGAAGACCTGCTCAGAATATTCAAGGATTCGAGAATCATAAGCTTTCTTGAAAATTCTATCACCTCTACCTTCCTTGCACTCATTCCGAAGAAAGACAACCCAGACTCCTTTGAGGACTTTCGCCCCATATCTCTCTGCAATTGCATATATAAGATCATTGCCAACAGGATGAAACCTATTCTCCCTAATCATATCTCGCCAGAGCAATTTGCTTTCCTACAAGATAGACAGATCCATGAATTTGTTGGCACTGCCCAAGAAGTAATTCATACTTTACACTCAAGGCGAGGCAAAGGTATGATTATGAAGGTCGATTTATCAAAAGCATTCGACAGAGTTAATTGGCTTTATTTTAGAATGTTGTTAACTCATTTAAGTTTCCCTTACTTATTCATTAAATGGATCATGAGTTGAATTACTAATATCTCAGTGTCCTGGTGAATGGAAGTGCATCTCCTTTTTTTACCTCTGAAAGGGGGCTGAGACAGGGATGTCCCCTCTCGCCTTTGCTCTTCTTGCTCATTATGGAAGGTCTCAGCAATCTCATCAAAGAAGAGCATCAAAGGGACAAACTAAAAGGCATAAAGATAATAAAATTTGCACCTTGACACACCTTCTTTTTGTTGATGACATCCTGGTTTTTATCAATGCAGTATTGGGTACATTAGTATCATCAAGGCAAATTTCACCCTCTTCCAAGTGGCAACAGCTATGATCATAAATGATAGCAAGTCCAACTTGACAACAGCTAAATGTACTCCGCACGAGATATATTCTTCACTTCAGCACTTCCACTTCACTCAGCTGCATTTAGCTGATGGTTTAAAATATCTGGGATACAAGTTGAAGCCACTGGGATACAAAATTGCTGACTGGACTTGTCTCATCACCAAGATGGAGAAAAGGCTAAATACATGGTACCTCAAATATCTTTCGCAGGCTGGAAGACTCACTCTTATGAAAAGTGTCCTGGAGGCCACCCCGGTTTATTGGATGTCCTTGGCCTGGATACCCAGAGGCATTCTCAATAGAATACAAGCCCTCTGATGTAGGTTTCTTTGGCAAAGGAACAAACAAGGAAGGATTTTTGCTTGGGTTAGGTGGGAGGCCCTGAATCTACCAAAAAATGGGAAGGTTGGGGCCTAAAAAATTTAGAGGATTTCTCATTAGCACTTACTGCGAAACATCGCTGGAAATTAGTATCAGCAAATAGCCTATGGAAGAGGGTCACATATGCCAAATATATTGCTCCATTACACATCATGGACTGGATTAGGAGAGCCCATCTAAGTACCTCAGGTGTCTCAATTATCTGGAAGGTTGTACTAAAGGCTTTGAGCCCGATCAAGGAAGGTATCACCTGGAGAATTCGATCAAGACACACTGTTCGCATTGGTCTTGATCCTTGGGTGGGATGTGGGGATATGCATCGACTACCCAGGGATCTCATTCAGTATCTCCAGCAACAGAACTTCACTTATATATCACAAATTTCTGACCTGGAAAACTCCACTTTCCTTCAACAAGTCTGGAAATCTGCACAACAGTTAAACATTTCTCCTATCTGGACTCAACAATGGGAGGAGTACACCCAAGCCCTCACGGATGCCCATGTAACCTGTAGGAACTTATCCTACAGCCCATTGTTCCTACTACAACCTAGGCTAGAAACTTTATCCTTGCTGCTTGGCAAATATGGTATCACACTTCCTCAACGCACAAGCTTCGAAATTTGCCACTGCTAATCTGCTAGATAATTTGGATTGCTAGGAAACGTAGCATATTTCATGACTTAGGGTTGAACTGGGTTGTTCTGGCAACTAAATTCATTGTTGATTACTCACTCATTCCGGATGATCCTCCTCCCAGTAATCGGTGCAACCCCTATCATCTAAAAATAAATTTCAACAAACCTTGGGCTTTTTTTGACGATGCAGCCCAAGAGCAAGGTTGTCGAGGGGGGGGATATTCTTCACCTATCCCATCATCATTCCTACAGCATGCCGATTGGATTCCACAGATGCACAAACAACTCATTTGAGCTCCTTGCCACAAAACATTTCATACAATTCGCCTTGAAAATTGCACAGATTTACAGCTTTATGGGGACTCTAAAATAATTTGTGATTGGCTGAACAGGAAAACTAGATGTTCTACATATACATTATTGCACATCTTGGATGAGACATTGAGATTGATCTCATGTTTTGACACATTTATTTGCTCACATATTTACAGGGAGCAGAACGGAGCTGCCGATAGCTTATCCAAAGAGGCTGCGATCGAAGAGTCGGGCTTCTGGAGAAGCCTTCTATCAATTTTATCATAGATGGAACTTGATGTATAGCTCATGATATGTTATTAGTTATGTTTTATTTTTTATCAGGCACAAGCCTTTTTTGATTGTATATATTGTCACTGTACATGATAACAGGTTGCTTATCATATGTCTCTTAGTTTTGTTTTATTTTCGTTGCCCCCTGCATGAATGAAAGGCAACAATTCTGTTATACATGATTATGATCATGCACTGCATATGCACCAGCATCTACAGAATGTATTTCCTCTTTACAATGAAATTACAATTTTTCCTTGTGGGAAAAAAAAGTATATTGATTCTAGGCGTAAAGTCCTTAAAATATATTACACATTGGATGTTGCATTACGTTAAACATCTACTTCACCAAAACAATTGCCAAATTTTATGGTCGGCTTTCCCTCCAGACATGTCCACTCATATACACACGATCAGCGATAAATAAACCATCAAACTTCAGCTAAATGCATGGATTTGAGTTTCATAGAATAATAAAAAGGACGGATCATGGAAAATATAGGCCTTGGTCAACACAAAATTTTGGAATGAGTAGGGTTCACATCTCGTGAACTAAAAGAACGGATCTACAAGATATCTCAAATACCTTTATCGTTGAAAAGAGAAAGACGTGGACTATTCTCTTCAGTTCAAACAATGAAAATACATCGCAGGGTGAAGGAGGAATGATTTGAGGAAACTCGGACCTATACAAAGCATATTTTCCAAAAGTTTGTTTTTTTTTCGACCTGTGATCGAAATTTTGTGGCTCGGACCCGTGCAAACTTACTGATGCTTGGACCTACAATATCATTCTCGGACCTATGGATTTATCTCATTAGATAGGGATATCAACAATGCTTCCATTACCAATTTGGATTTAGCATCACACTATTTACAATGCCTTGTGGTAATTCCTCTGTGAATCACTATAACATTGCATATTACAGTCTAGTTTGACATTTAGCTTAGCTTGAACACCAAGAAGTTAAGCAGTGGACGTGTAGCAGTGTTTAAACAAGCAATCTTCAGGTTTGGTCTAGGAGGAGTCCTTATCTGAGATCAATAGGACATATAAACTAGCCCTTGAGTTGAACAGTGACTAGTTTCCTTTGTTGAAGAAACTGATTTGGAGCTCAGACTGACAGTGATTTCAGATAGCAATGGTTGGGGAATTTTATGCTAAAAGTCAATCTTATTGTGGAGACTTGTTGAATTGAAGTTATCATCCTCAACTCCATGGAGTATTGCTACACCTTGAAACTGTGTGAAAACCCTTTTTTGAAGTTTGTTCAAGAGAATACATAAAGTTATTAGACAGAGGACAAACTAAAGCCTGGAGCAGCCTTGTGGGGAAATTATACAATCTTGAATATTTCCAACACTTTGTAGACTTAAGAAGATACCGCCCTTGGACCTGAAGAGAACCTATGGAAACTGTAGGGATTAGTACAGTCACCCTTTGGAGGCTCATATTAAACAAGTGTGGACGGTCCTAACTTGAAGGAGTAACCATTCTTGTGAAGGAAAATTCAATGGTTTCTTGGTTTGTGAAGCAGTCTATTGTAGATACTTGATTGAACTAGTTTGAAGTACTCTTGAAAGAGGGTTGATCATGAATAAATTTACTGGAGCAGTATTCGAGCATAAATCCTTTCCCTCGGAGTTGACTTTGAATACCTATGGAGTACACATTTAAGCCTCTACATGTTGCAACCTTGGACCTGTGTGAGGAAGTGAAGTTTTTGGGCAAGATAATTATTGAACAGTGAAGACTTGGGTTGTTCATTAAATACATCTTGAAGGTCTTGGATATAATCTTGAAGACCGTGATGCACTAACCATCATGAGGTGACATTGGAGAAACTATTTGGGTACCACGATGAATAGTGGAGACACCTTCATGTGAAAAATCAAGGTTGTCATTGATGACGTGAAATGGAGACTAAGTGAAGGCATTGTTAAAGATTGACAGGGCTTGGTGAAGAAGACATTGGGAGTCATGAAGTACAACTAAAGATATCTTGACGAAGTAAGGAAAGGGTTGGAGCCTAAGAGGTTGGAGACTTGTAGAGACAAGGTTGGTGCCTTGGAAGAGAGGGTCGGAGCCCCAGAGGATAGGAGTCCTCAAGGAACCAAGTTGGAGCCCTAGAGGTTGGTGCATCGAAATTGACAAGCTTGGTGCCTTGGGAAGTCCAATTTGGTACTTGGAATATTACAGGTTGGAGCCTGGGAGATTGAAGATTGGTGTCTTCATCTAGGGTTGGAGCCCTACATATATTGTACTTGATTTATTGAAAGAAGAAACTAATAAAAGTATTTATTCTATCATTGTTCATTTTTTGTTCTAAATATAAGTGATATAACTTGTAAAAATAACAATTGAAAAGAAATATTGATTCACCCCCCCTCTTAGTATTTCCAACATTTAATACACCCCATTATCAATCTAGAATTTTGAGGATTCATACCCATTTTAATCATGATCAACAACAAAAATTCCAATCGATACAAACATAATCTTTAATCAAATCCACCTTAAGGCGACAAGATTTATGTCCACTAGATTTAATGGAATGGATCATCTCATGTGTGATTCCAATGGCATCTTGTATTTGTCTTCCCTCCATAAATCAAAATTATTCTTGAGTAATATTTTTTTATAAAATCGATTTAAACCTTCTGGCAATCAATTTAGATATCACTTCATAAAGCAAATTACAAAGGGATATAGGCCTAAAATCTGTGAAAGTCGAGAGATTCTTCTTCTTAGGAATCAACACAAGAAACGTCACATTGATGGCCCCCGTGATATATCCCCTGTGCCTGACTTCCTCCGCCACCGCCAACAGATCTGGGAGCATCAAGTCCTTAAAGAAAATGAACAGTTTGACCCCCCATCCATCCCAGCCTGGATTTTTCTCCTTTTCACATTCCTTCAAGGTTTCCAAAAGTTCATCACTAGTGATAGGTTGACCCATCCTATCATTATCCTCCTGGGTTATCATGTTAGGAACCAGATCATTAAATATTGCTTGATCCTCATATCCATGGTTCTTTACCAAAAATTTCCCTTTAAAGTGTGTAATAGTATCCTATTCCAAAGTATCTTGTGTTTTGAAGACATTCCCGTATGAGTCCCTTATCTACTGAATAGAATTTTATTGTTTCCGTAAGTTAAATTGTCTATGAAAATATTTAGTGTTTCTGTCACCCACAGTTATCCATGTAGCCCTGCTTTTTTGTCGAATGTGATTCTTTCTGCGCTTTCAAAATAACATTCCTTTGGACCTCAAGTATTGTGATCTTGTCTTGATATGACACCAAGAAATAGAGAGGATCATTAATGTCGTTCAAGGTCTTCAGGTTGTTTTCTATCTCCAATAAAAGTTTCAATTCTTCCCTCTTTTTAATTTTAATCCATATGTGGGTCTTTGGTTTCAGACTTTTTAAATCTCTGACTCATGATAACCATAGGAGATTGAGAATGAGAAATAATAGGACTATTTCACACTTTTTGAACCAGATACTTGAAATTGACCATGAAAAACCACTGAGGATTGAATTTAAAAGGATATGGCCTCCGAGCCTCCACACCTTTCCAAGAAAGACTAATCGGTATATGATCCAATATATACACAGGAATAATGAAAGGTTCTACTTCCACCAAATTGTTGAACACAGTCTGGCTTACTAAAAATCTGTCTAAACACTTAGAAATACCCCCCCCCCCC
Organism: Pinus taeda; assembly: GCA_000404065.3. Classification (NCBI taxonomy): domain Eukaryota; kingdom Viridiplantae; phylum Streptophyta; class Pinopsida; order Pinales; family Pinaceae; genus Pinus; species Pinus taeda. The sequence goes on from APFE031072635.1 coordinate 87,758, forward strand.
CCTCCTTGTCTACACATTCTTCCATGTAGGATCCAAAGTTCCCGGAACAACATCAATCAAAGAATTGGCTTCCAACAGCCCTTTGATGAAGGCAGGTAGGGTGTCTTCCCTGGCATTGACACCCCAAATTTCCAATGCTCCCAGTGTAAAATTAAGGCCCCCCGCCATAACCAAAGAGTTGAGACTTAAGATTCCATAACTAACCACACCGTTCCAATAACTCATACAACCAGAATATGGAGCATAAAAAATTATAGTTATGATCCTACTACACGATCCTGTTATGTAGCACGTTAGAAGAATACTTGCATAGATACGGAAGGTCTTCATATCAAAGTGCCTGGAATTCCACATCACTCCCAACCCACCTGATAAACCAATTGCATTAGTAGCACATACATGCCAACTAGAACAAACCTTCAGCATGGCTCCCCAGGCTTTGTCACATTCCACCATGGTTTCTTATAAAAGGATCACAGATAGCTGATACACTCGGATAATACCCCGAAGTGAGTTGATTTTGGGGTCAGCTCCCAATCCCTGGATATTCAATGAAATAATGATCATGGGGGCACGCCGAAGACAGGTGTATTCCCACTAAGGCCCTAGGTTCCATCAAAATCCGAAATTGATACCAACCTAATAGTAAAGGTTACGTCAATGGGGAGCTGAGAATCGGGAGGAACCAAACCCAAGGCCATAGAAAGATCAAGTCAACTACAATTAGAGACTTTTTAAATCTCGGTTGATGTTTCTTCCTATGGGTAACATTCTGAAAAACAAGCGAACCCCCAAACTCCTTTGAAGGCTCAAAGGACCTCTTGATGACAAGAGGCTCCACATCTTCATTTGATCCCATTAATGTGACCAATTCATGGCCAAGAGAGGGTGATAGAGAAAAATCGAGCTCCCTATCAATTATAGGCATAACAAGATCAACCGATACACTTGAAGGTTCAAGGATGAAAAATTGATCACAAACAAGGCCACTCTTCCCAGGATGACAAGAGGGTAACAGGGGGTGCAACATGACACTAAAGGGGATTCCAACATCCCAGAGCCCACATCAGAGTCATCAATTCCCTCAACGGACCTTAAGAGAAAAAGGAGGGACATCATGGTCATCAAGTATCGAGGATCTAAGCCCCTTCGGCTGGGAGTATTCAACAACAATGGAAGATGATAAAATAACATCCAACGAATTAGAAATCACATCACAAGCTATCACAGAAGAGGGTCCCAGAATACCTAGTTGATCACCACTGATGGAGTCCATACCATGAACCACTCGCTCTAAAGGTCTCACTGATGGAAATTCTCAATGTCCAAAATATTTGTGCCCTGAAGACAGAACGTTGAATGACGATAATGTTGAGAAAAAATGGCCCATCTAATGACAATGCAAGCACTGATAAGGCAAACCCCAATAGTCAATATTCAGGCTAACCGAGAAACTACCCCAACAGACTTCAAGATCAATTATCAGACCCCTACCCAGGTCCACATCCACCAACACCCACGCCATCCATTTTTCAAGTTGTATGAAACAACTGATGGGTCAATTTATTGAGTAAATTAACACAAGTATTTTAAATACCAATGCAGTTTTGTAGAACTTAGAAGCATGTCCAAAATATATGGATATCAACTATAATCAGCTTTAGAAGATAAGTAATGGAAACTGAAGGAAATGTAATTATAAACTAATTAGAAGTGCATATTACAAATATAAAATTCAACTGAGTAATTTCTAATTCAATATGTAATAAGCAAGAGAAGTGGCTCTTAACTTAGGAGAACCAGATTGACTTTCTTCTACAATACTACTTTATGAACAGAAATCAAAAACCACTAATGAATAATAGCTTAAGATGCATAAAATAATAATTGAAGAGGCTCCTAACTAAGGAGGTCATTTTTGTTCCTCATTACAAATGCATTCATCATTAATGCCATTGTTAGAAAACTAGAAATTCAAAAAATCGCTTGAAAGCAAGAAAGATGAATTTTAGTTTTTATTCGTTGATCAAATAGAAGGAGAGTTTAACTTAAACACCGGTTTGTCCCTTCATATTAAAAAAAAAAAAAATAAAAAAAAAAAAATAAAAAATCATCATACATCTAATTAAATAAACAAATCTGAAGCAAAAATAATTCATGAAAATTAAGCCAAATTAACCATGAAGTGTACTTAGCTTGGTGTGGGGACCCTCCACCCTTGCCTTGCACACTTGAAGAGATTATCAACTACTACAAACTCATTCAATCATCCACAGCATTGAACAGCAAAAAGAAAATAGAACAAGTTCCTCAAATTAACTCAAAATATTCAGAAGTCTCAATATGAAATTAAACAAATTCTACACATTCATGCCTTCAACGTTTTGGCTTAAATAGAGAAATATGAAACAAACATCTAAAATTTCTCTAACAGATATGTCTATCCTTATCCTATCTATCCAAGTCGAGCTCATCCATCCAATCACTCAAAATCTAGTAAACCTGTGAAATCCTAAAATTGGCATATTTCCTATGGATTCCCTGAATGACTAGTCCTATTTGACCAGCTTTGACTGGGCCTGTTTAAGCTTGGTTTGACGGAACCAATAGGAACACGTTCAATCTTAGTTCGCAATATTCCTATAAATGTATTCATCTCATGCCCAGGTGTCCTGCAATTATGACATCAATGAAGCCATTACAGGTATTTATGGTCCTGTCAAAAATGCACTTAAAATCCATTTTTTTGTAAAAACATCTAAAAATTGCAAAACTTAATTTATATACCTGAATATGCATAAATTGGTCAAAATGGGGTGTATATGAAGGTAAATAGATAGATAACATGGAAATTAAGTGTATTTGATTAAGCAAAATTGGATTAAAAATGAGGGCCAACAACAACTATCATCCCAATAATATAACTTTCCTAATCGGCTAGTTATCTACGACACTGCCACAGCATTCCATAGCTCCAATGGTAAGTAAGGCATCTTGACCCAAATCAAATTGTGCCGGGGAATCTCGGAAAAAGGATCGAAGCCTACTTCCATCACTTAAGTAAAAGATAGCCCCTCTCCTTCACCCATGGATCCTTTAAAATCCTCTTTGCATCCTTAGAGCTAAGGAAATGGAAACAAAATCAACTGTTAAACAACAAGCGTACCTTTGGCCTATACTTCAGAATCGGTAGCCAGCTATCCTCAGCCCATTTCTTCACTTGCTCACATGACATCTTCAAGTGATACCACCACCCCACCAAGGCTTTAATTCTCAATCTTTCAATACATGCCCAGAATGTATCCACTCCCAAAACCAGAGGTGGTTGACCAAATAAAGCCTTCAACGGTTTACCCTTTGGATTTATGGCCTTATGACACACCAAGGATTATAAAGGGGAAAGGTTTTCAAGGTTCAAAATCACATAGAAAGCATTGACCGAAGAAATGAGCACATGAACCGACAAACGAGAGACTGAAGCCACTAGAGTGTTTCATTCAACCCGAATAGTGGTCTCAATCAATTCTTTTGTAGACGGTGACGTGAAATTTTGCATGAAATCCAGGTGGCCTCTATCGCTATCCATAGTCCTACTAGCCAAAAACCCCCATTAAAAGCCACACAGTCTGTATAAAGGATAGCAGACCAAGAAAGTACCGAGATTTAGAAAAAACGCCTGATGGGATATGCCACGCAAGGTGGGATCCCACCCACTACAATCACCAACCATCGGAAAATGAAGATTCCGAGATCGAGACTAAAGAAACAATATGAAAACCTGAAATCGATAATAAAAAAAACCAAATAAGGCCTTTACCTCCTATCTATCGAACAGACTCCAAGAACTCCACGGTGAGTAGGGGGATTAGTATCACAACCTAAATGAGCAGGGTCAAAAAATATCCATAAATAATAATGTCGCACAACTATCTCCCCATATACATTCCAACTAGAATAGAATTAGACCCCATACAGTATGAGGATATCAAGTAGTGATGGACCACACCGACCTTGTCAGAGATGAATAGCAAGATTCACATCTTCCAAAAGGATATGTATAGTTAGCAACATTTTTACAATCAACTTTGATCACTCATGCCCCATGCCTCTTATTCTTCTAGTTAGTCACCCAGATGCCTCAACCTCATGGGAAAAGGATGAGGTCGATCACCATCAATCCCCTTACCAGCCTCACAAAGATGGACCACTCAATCCTCAGGAAATCATGAAACAAATATTCAACCACATATGTTAGAGATCGCCCCTACCGTCTGGTGACTACCTGAAGCTAATAGAAGAAAACCAAAGGCTAAGAGCTCCAATAACCTCGAAAATCACTACTCAAATCTGAATAAAAAGTAGCTCGAAGTCCCACTCTAGATAGTTGTAAGACATATTAAACTAGACGCAAAAAATAAATTAAAAGAGATACACAAGCCTTCTAAACATGGACCTCCTTCTCTGCTAGACTTGCCCCTTTGATCACCTTAGGAACTTTATAGACCTGAAGGGAAAAGAAACAAAACCTTCTGTGTGCTATTTTGAACACATAAAGGTTGGGCTCCTTATAAAATGGCTTGTTGACCACTTTACAAGATCATAATGGAAAGGAGTACCTGCAAAAACGAAAACGATTAACATAGGTTTTGTATCAACAAAGGAAACAAGTTATGCCTCATTTCCCTTCATTCCTAATATTCGATATCCTCGACCCTTATGGCTCCCTCCTTGTTGAAAAGTGTAACTAGGTTCGGTCTCCATAACGACATGTAATTGCGTTTTGTAAATAATGTAAAGAAGAAAAATAAAATTATTATTGTAATGCTTGCTTCATGGGTTTCATGAACAAGAGATTTTGTTTTTAGATGGCTCCCATTATGAGCCTTTAGGATTTGTCAAAAAGATTCAATGTCATGTATGAAGAACCCTTCTTGGGCAATGTTACAAATGAATATGAGTCAACAGGATTGTCAAGTAGCCCTCCAAGACAAGCACAAGTTACTCCTCAAGTCGGCCTCAAGATCAAGTAAAGAACTCATGTCGGCTTCACCTAATGGAGACACACCTATTTGAATGCACATGTCGTCTTATTTATATGGGACAACTACTATATATATGCGTGTATGGTATTATTTCCACAATCAAGGAGTTCGGGTCCCTCTGAAATTCGCATGGCAAAGTACAAAGATAATTTCTGATACATTTGTAATTTGGATAAGATATTACAATGACACATTCAAATCTCAAAGAAGAGAACTTTCGGAGTTATGACACAGTCTACAAGCTCAGATTTCAGGGAAGACTGCGATAACATTTTTGTTATCTCAATTTCAATGATCTCATAGATAACTTCGTGACAATCTCAGCATATAGACTAAGAATTGTAGTGGAGATAGTTCAATGATACATCACAGTGATTTGGTGCTATCTCAGGTTCATAGATTCGGTGTTATCTTAGCTTTAGTGCTGCTACAGTGATCACATTTCGGTGACATTATATTGATGTGTTTCGATGCCATCTCAAGTGTGTCTACAGTTCGTTGTTGTGCTCAGATGATCTGAGTTCATTTTAATGTTATCATTGTAACTATGTCTCAGTGCTAAGAAGGTTAAAACAGAGGAGGAGTAGAGAAGAAGAAAAGAGCAAAAGACAATCAAGAAAAATAGTGTCTTGGTCTTGGAGTGGCTAATAGGTCAAGGGTCTTGATCTTGGTATTCGTCAATATGAATCTCTACAAGAAGAATTTGTGCGGGTTTTCCTCTCAAAGAGTGAGAGGTTTTGACCCTAGCTCATATCCTACATTGTGTCTCTTGTCTATTTATGTTCATGCATTAGTAGTTGTTTGATGAAGAAGAACACTAATAACTTAAGAAAAGAATATCCTAATCAAAAGTTGTAAAAGGCACTCACAAGTAGTTATTAATGGAAGATAAATGACCTAATACTTGATCCCCTAGATTTCTCAACATGGTATCAGAGCTAAGGTGACTAAGTCAAGGAAGGGCATATTATCAAAGGACACTCAAGGATTGAATCTTGAGAAAGAAACCAAAGCAAGTTGAAGGATATCAAAGTGAATTCGAGATCTACATCGAAGTATCAAACCCTAGATCAAAGAAGAAGTCTACACCAGCAAAAGAATAAGAACCTCTAGTCATCATCAAAAGACCACAAAGACCCTCATCAAGTTGAAGAGATCTACAAATAAAGGTAGCCCAATGTATAGACATCCAAGAGAAGCACTTCAAGGACAAATATCACATCATCTTGGAGAAATTTGAAACCCTAGAAGAATTTATGGGATCTTCACCCATTCACCACTGAAGAAGTCGAAGTATCTTAAAGGCTAGTTATCCAAAGAAGGCTAAAGGAATTCTCATCATCCTCGAAAGGTTGAAAGGAAGTCTCCCCCTCATTGAAGCAAGGACCTCCTTATCCTTAAAGAAGATCATCCAAGGAGCATCAAGACATATTCATCATCAACAAAGGCATCAAGTTGAAGATTTTATCTTCACTTGACAAGTAAGTACCTTTTTCTTCTATAATATAATCTAGTAAAATGATTTCGTTTTGCAAGGAGATCTATGAGCTAGTTGGGTCATCAAACCTCATTGCATGGAAAAGAAGGATAGAAATAGCCCTCAAAGAAAATGTAGTCATTGATCATATCAATAGAAAAGTTTCCAAAACATAAGAAGGTCAAGTACTATATCAATACATGGAAAAGGATCTAAGGGCTCAAGATATTCTTATGGAGTCCGTCAAATATTCTCTCATATAGCAAAATTCGAGACACCAAAAGAGATATATGATAAGTTGGTAAAACTATTCTCTAAAGATACAATAAAGAAGGTCATATAAATTAGATATGATCTACACAAATTAAAGGTATCAAAAGATAAAGGGTTATCTTCGTAAGATCTCAACTACAAGATCTGGGAGAGATGATTTCAGATAAGGAAATGATCTCTTTTTGTTCAAAATTCATTAACTAATGAATAAGGTAACTACTGCCTATGAGGATAGGAATGTTATTCCATTCAACAACTTGTGGTTTCTGTGTAAGTTAGAAGAAGACAAATAGAGGGAAGAAGTGCTCAAACATTTGTCAAAAAGAAAGAAGAACATAGCTAAGATTCAATGCTATGAGCATTACAGAAAATATTGTCCTAAGCTCAAGAAAGACAATAACACGAAAGATAAAGAAGTAGCTCATTTCACCAAATAAGTGGAGGAAGTTGAAGAGAAGAAGTCCAAGGAAGAGGAAAAGCATTAGAATTAAGAACTTGTGACATCACCATAGGAAACATGAATGATGTATTGAACAAAATCTATGACAGTCAACTATGAAGGACATAGCTCATGGTGACCTCATTAAAAGCTCAAGTGACACTTACGGGAAATAGGAAGAAGTCATCTAAGACAATTTTCAGCATATATCAGCCAAAAGGAAACATCTGCTAAATAAGGATATGTAGGATCCTCAAGATTCTATGATGGAATCCTCATCGGAAGGTTCACCAATCTAGAGAGGACGCAAGTGTTTCATCAAGAACTCCAACTTGTGTAATTCATGGGATGATGTTATGATGACATAAGAAATGAAGATGATCAAGGGGAAGCTCTTTCTAATCAAAGAAACTGTTGAAATAAGCCTAGATGACCTAAAGGTAAATGAGGTATGTATGATTGTATTCAATACTATAAATTCATGTCGTATGGTTGCAGGTAACATGGATCACTGCTCTATCTTGAGAATCATGATCAAAGGAAAGGAATCTCCTCCAATGAAAGGATGCAAGAAGGCATAGGTCACACTAGATGAAATCAAGATATTATGTCCTCATATGGAATATGAGGTGATTGACAATAATTGGAAGTTCCTTGGAATGTCTTGTGTGAAGAAAGAAAGGAAGAGATCGTAGATTATACAACCATGGAAGACGGCATTCAACATCCGAGAGCTGAAATATTTGACTATGATACCTCCCATAAATATATGAAGGCTCTGATAGAAGTTTGGAAAAGATGGATACCCTTGACAATATATATATCTTTTGGGAGATGTGTCAACATGTATGCATGATGTTGATACCTACAGGAAAGATGTCATGATGAAAGACTAATGAGCCTCATCATTGGGTAACTATATGGATCTTAATACACCTCCAAGCTTATTAAAATCAACTCTTCTCATAATTCCTTACATATTTTAATTATATTTTTCTTAATGAGGTAATTAAAAGTAAGATGTTATGTGTAGTGGTCTAATGTGCATTGATTGCAGGTTTTTGGGAGAAAATCATGGCAATTTTGGCTAATTAAGGTGCAGGAACTCGAACGCGACAAGAAGGAGAGATTATAGGATATGGATCGTCCTCATTAAATCCTCACTCATTCGAATATCCCTCAATCAAATCACACTAGCTCGGAGTTGCAAGCAGCCGAGTCATGGAAATCATTGGCAACTGAGCCAGTGATAGTTAAGAACCAGTTCATCTTGAGTTTGGGAGCCAAGCCTCCCTATATTTAAGGAAGTTGTTGGAAACTCCACTTGTATAAATAAGGAGGCCTAGACCCTCATTAGGATTCAGATTTTTTATGTAACAGAACTAAGCATTTTTGAGTTGAAGGATTGTGGCAAAACATTGTTATGTAATTTTTTGATATGATAATGAGAATGAGTATTTCCTTGATCCAGCACTGAGTTGACTCAGAGGGATGAAGCTCTTCGGTTAGGTCCCAACCCTAACAGCAGAGGTTCATCTTATTGTACTTTTATGCTTAGGTTATTTCATAGTTTAATTGTTGAATTGATTTTGGCATTGTTTCATTGCAAGTATTGGTGAATTTGATTAGTTTGCTTCCATTTGTGCATAGCTTTAGCAGTAGATTTAGAGAGATAAAGGAATACCGAAAAAGTTGATAGCAGGTGGATCTTGCCTCACTCCTCCCTTCAAGAACCGTGGTTTGAGGAAAAACTCCTATTCAGCCCCAAAAAGACAGAATTCTGATTTCTTATGGAATTTAGGGTTTTCTACTAATTAGGCCATCATATTTTTAGTTTTCAAGAATAGCTTTCAGTTGTTATTTCTGTTATCTCCAACTTTGTATTAGATCTCATGGTGTTTCACAATATTCTGCAATTATTTCCATGCATGAACTAGGCAAATTAATGATGGAGTTATGTTTTCTTATGTTGATTGGAAATCTTTCTTGTCTTGACATGATTCATGGGTAAACGCCAGTGATTTGTGTATTGCAGGAGTTTCAATAGTGCAGGAAGATCTCATGTTAGCAGCCCCAGCCTAACCTCATCCATCCATGATCACCAAAATACACTAAGTCCATAAACCAATTTATCATTCCATAAGAACAACTTTACATGTTTGTTGAGCAAATCCAACCATCTTACAAACTTTGGTTTGAGTTCTAAGGAAGTCCTAGCCACTCCCTTGCCTTATTTCTTCCATCATTCACCTTCCCTAATCCCTATACCACCTTCCAAATCACTCCTTATGCTTTCGGTCGGATCCTGTAGGAGAATTAGGACATCCTGTAGGTGCATTAGGACATCTTGTAGGACGACTTGTAGTGGCCTGATTTGAGGCCGATTTGTGGAAAATGCATCCAGAAAGTTAGGAGAAGACCCCTGTTTGCCTCCCAACACATCTAACCCTTCACAACCATCTCTCTCCACACCTAACCCACCTGCCATACAACCAAGAATAATTAGCATTCATATTTTCACTAAAAGGACAAAAAGGAAAAAAGGTTATTGTGTTCATTCATATGCACAGCAGTAAAGTGTTCGATTATATCAGATTGCATGCTTAGGATAGTTAGGATTACACATGTTAGTATAGAATTCTTCTGAAGCAAGATCTCTTAACAAATAGTTAGATGAGTGGTGTGTTTAAAGCATTTATTTCAGTCTTTCATTACTGCAGTAGACAATATTTCAATTCTCTCAATTAGGGTAAAATTCCCCTTTCTCCATTGGTAATCAAACTTCTTCTAAATCAATAAAAGGCTAGTTTGAGAAACCCTAGTTGTCTATTGCCAGCTCAGCAGTGACAAAGAGTGGACCCATTGTATCTACTTGTGTATACAGCACTGTCACATCCAACTTTGTACGAACCTTGGGTTGATAAAGTAAAGTTGGTAGCGCTAGGAGTTGCAGCATTCTTGCTACAACGCTGGTGCTCATCACTTTTAGGCACCATTGCTGGGGAGGTGTCTGAGTAGATGTGATTTCTTATTTCTTTCTTCCCTTTCTTATCTCTTTCATTCTGATATTAGCTTCATTTTTGCAGAATTAATTGTAAGTTGGTTTGCTTTCCTCTCCATTCTGTAAGTGAGATTTCATTCAGCATTTAGTTTCTATTCAGTTTGTCATTTCAATTCTGCAATTAGTCTTAAAGATTGAAAACAAAAACAAAACAAAAACACTTCTTTCATGCCTCGTAGGAATAGTGATAACTTTAGGAAAATTTCTACCAAATACCCCCACCACTTCAAACAGCCAACCTTCCCTCTTCTTCGATGGCTGTGAATTGGAGGACCCCTTAGGCGAACAACCAGAGATTTTTGAAGAGCCCACAGGGGGAGAAGAAGGAGAACCCATTCCAACTAACTTAATGGCTGAAAATAGAAATGACAGAGGAGATAGAGAAAGAATTAAGGGTGCTTTTCCCATCAGAGAAACCAATGGGGATGCCAAGATGAAAAACATAAGCCCCTATGCTCTTCCTCACTTCCATGGCCTGACCTCAGAAGATCCAAATACTTTCTTGTTTGAGTTTGTTGTCATATGCAGAACTTATGATTACATCAATGATGATCAGAAGTTGAAATTATTCCAATCCACTCTCAAGGATGCAGCTCTGCGCTAGTTCATGGGTTTACCTGGGGATAGCATCACCACTTGGGCTCAGACGTAGCAAGCCTTGAACAACAAGTATTGGGACTTATATAGGTCCAAAGACACTAAAGAGGAAATGTTTAGAATGACCTTGGGCATGATGAGTTCTTAGAGGATTATGAAAAAAGATTCCAACTTAACTACAAAAGGGCCACGTGCACACTTAATCCTAAGTCACAAAAGCTAGACCTACTCAGGGGGGTCAGGGAAGATCTTCTGGATGCCCTAAACCTGCTAGCAGGGGGGTACATCTACCATCTACCCTATGACTATATCAAGACCGTCTTTAAGAACCATTCTAGGGCAGCTAGGAAAAAGGGTAGGGGTAGTCAACCAGTGGCCAACTCATCCTCTTCCAACACATCTATAAGAGGTGAAATTGGAAATATGTTGGAAGATTGCAAGAGTGAAATGCTGGAAACCCTTGCCCTACAGATGGACATTATGCACATAAAGAGAAAGTAGGAAGAAGTAGAGAGAGCATTAGCCATCTTATGCCCCAAATGCACAACGAGGCACCCTAGGAATGAATGTGCATTAAACCTTATAGAAATATGCTCAGTCTGTGAAGAAAACCACTCCACGGACAAGTGCCCTTCTCTACCTAGACTAAAAGTTGTGTATCATGGAACTAAAGGGGTGACTGAACAGCTCTGCTACATAAATCAAAGGAGGCCTCATGGGCCTTGACCGTACCAACAGGGCATGCAAGGGTTAGCTTATGCATATTATAACACGAACCAAAACACATCCATTCCCTCTTGGGGGGGCCCTTCTCATCCATCTGGGTCTACACCTTCTCCTTGGTCTTTTGCACCTCAGTACCATTCCTAGTCGACCAACCAGCCATTTTGGCCATATACTCCTCCACAGACTCAATGGAATGCACCACCCCAAGGGTTGAGGACCCCATACAACAATGCTCCAGCTTTATTGCCTTCACCTCCTACTCAACCACAGTTTTTACACCCTACTCCACCTAGTTACACCCTACTACACCTACTCTAACTTTCAAAAGTAGTTATATTTTTCCCTAATTGTCGCCTTGAACATTTTTCTTTTGCTTTTGGTTTTATGTTCTTGATCGCCAATTTGGCACTTAATGAGATTATCCTAAATGTTGACATGGTTCACTTGATGGTTGTTTCCATGACGACTGTCCAGAGAATACTTGTTGAACTCTATGAAGGATTGAGTAATGATTCTTTGATCCTGATCCTTGATATCGCTTGCCACCTTCCTTCATTTGGAATATTATATTCCATCATTCTTCTAACTAAAATGTCCAATTCATTGTATAAGTTATAATTCATCAATGAAAGGCATTTTTGAATTTCACTTACAATAACTAGTACAAAGAAATTAATGAACAACTTTTCATTGATCAAATATCCATGAATTTGGCCATTTATGTCTTTGAATTACTCATGATTATTCCTACATTTTTCTAGGTTTTCTAAATAATTATCCTCAGATAGAACCATCCCTGATTACCCCATGGAGGTGGCAATCCAAATTCAAAGGACTTTGAAAACTTATTTACGAAACCTTGGGCAAACAACCTAATTTCCTTGCATTTGTCATATGCAACTGAGACCAGGGTGTTCTTATCGATTGTCTTAACCTCCATAATAAATGTGGTTTTGTCTATTGTTCCTATAGCATTCAAATTTTCATTGGTTTGTTTATTCACAGACTTAATCACTTCAACTACCACCTCCACCTTATTGCCTAGTTGTTCCCAAGTTTCTTAATAGTTAAAGTCAAGCTTCTTTCCAAGGCTTCGATGTCCTTAAGAATATCGAAGTGTCCCTTCATTTTACTCGTCATTATTTTAATATGATCCAATATGGAATGTTTAGCTCTAACAAAATACTTTTTGGCATCTAATTTGTGGCTGGCACTTCTCTTTAATTCTTCATAAGCCACTAGTTTTTCAACTATTTCAACTAATTCCGTAAATACTTTTGGGCCATATCAACATGATTCTTATTTATGATTTCGTTTCTTTTATCGAGCAGTGATTGAACTTCTTTTATTTCTACTATGGATTGAATTTCTTTCTAAGTTTTTAGACTACTATTTTCTTAATTGAATAACTTGCTCTTGATCAAAACTAGGTGGAATTGTTTCAACTTCAGGGACAATTGTTTGTTTTTGTAGCAATTTTGTTACAATTGTTGTTTTTCCTCTAATTTCTTTATAGGTTTTTCATTCTTATCATTTTTCTCTACTAAAGCTTTGATTTCATATTTCAGTTGATATTTGTCTTTCTCCATTTCGGCAATTTCTTTAATTTGACTATGCTCAGTCATAGGCACTTTAGATTCTCTCTTAGCCTACTTCAAATCTCATTATCCTTTTCCTTTGACATGATAGCAATATTTATTCTATCTTCAATTGTTCCTAAAATAATTAGCATTTGTTGTAAATCATGAATAGTTATTGACCTTGCATTGTTTGTGCCTTTTTTCTACATGTAATTGACATTCCAATTTGCCATTTTATGCTTTTAGTTTTTTGTCAACAATGGGTAATTGAATTAATTCTCTAGCAACTACATCCCCAGTATATTTATTCCAATTAATTTTGCCCCTGGGGTGGTAAGTTTTCAATATCCATTGAAATCTTGGTAGTATCACAATCCTTGCCAATAAGTCTCTAGCTACTTTATCTACCTTTGGGTGTAAAATGATCATTTGCAACTTTCCTTTTTCATAGTCCAAGTAAGAGAGTGATCTCAACAAAGTTAGGTCTTCATGAATTACCTATGAATAAAGATTCCCCTTAGCTTGCTTAGACATTTTCTTATTTAGGGTCATTTCAATGAAAATATCTTCATTTTCCTTTCTTCCCACAATTTTGTTTTGATGTTGTATCCCCTAACATTAAACTTGTCAAAATTACTAATGTAATTGATGCAAAAAAAGTATCATTCTCAGCATTGGATTTTTTATCTAACTTTTACCTTTCTCGATTATGAATCTTTTGGCTTGAGGAAAAGGTGAATCTATGTCCACATGCTCTTTTGTAACCTTTATGACTAAGAAGCATGACACATCCCCCCTTGTGTCACATATTTCACGTGTTAGACACGACATGTGCATCACACATGTCTGACACGAGTTTTGACTCGTGTCATGTTCATGGACACGAGTCAAACTCATGTCAGACACGAACCCTACTCATGTCCCAAAATTCAATCATGTGTTCAATGAAAAAGCATCCTATGGATTCTTAAAATTGAATTTTTGTTTCATTCTCATGCAAATCAGTCACAAGTTTGAAGTTCTCAGAGGCTTTGAAGTGCATCTAAGGGAGATTAAGTAGCATTATAAGAGATTCCAAGTGTTCGGAAATCGATTTGTCCAAACCCTGCTAATGCTAAGTAATTAATGGTCTTTATAAAGGAGAATGTCATTGTTACTTAATTTTTAGCATTGCCATTAATTGTTTCAGGATGTTTGAGAATGGTTCCAACCTCAATGGATTTCATATAGAGAAAATAGCATTTGAGATCCCACTCAAAATCCAGCAAACTTAACAGTTCTTGAGATTTTCGAATTTGGGAGATTGCAACATTTCTATTCGATTATATCATGTATGAGGGTATGGAACTAGCATTTAATCAAGAGCACCAAGCTCTCTATATACATTGATGTTGGTGGCAGTGGTTGTTGAACGCTTTGGTCATGACCCTAGTAAAAATGTACCCATCACTCAAACAAAATTTTGATTCCGCATGTTAAGCATTTTCTATCTTATTTTAACACTTAGAGGGTGATATTGATGATGATGATCTCAATACAAGCAATGATTTTGATGATATGTAGTACTAGTTAGTTATTTGTTGTAGTGTGATTTTAATTTTGTACTATAAACTCTAGAAGTCACTTAGAGCCTCTTTAACAATGTATTTTTTGTTCAAAAATGGAATTCACCCAGTGCATTTTTGGTTATATACACTAATTGTATGATTGAATTTATATTATCATCATGTAAAATTGTAAATGTTTTAGTCTCTAAATTTTTAATACATTTGAATCTTTCTATATTTCATTTTTGCATGTGTAATAATTCATTAATTTGTTATATATAAGAGAATGTGTTTTGGGGTCATCGTGTCTCAGGGTAAACACTCGTATTTCCGTGTCTCGTGTCAGGGGACTTAGGTAACTTTTTCTTTTTTCTTTTTCTTTTTCTTTTTCTTTTTCTTTTTCTTTTTTGGGGCTAAATCATGCTTTTGTGAAATGACTATCTCCTCATTTCTTTAACTGCCACTAGTTGAGGTTGTCTTGTTATCACCCGTAACGAGTCCTTGGTTGCCAATGTTTCTATTTCTGAATCAGAGTGATGAGGATATGTGGATCATAGTTCCAAATATAATTTTATTTTTTTTTTGGACTAAATCATGCTTTTGTGAAATGACTAGCTCCTCATTCCTTTAACTGCCACTAGTTGAGGTTGTCTTGTTATCACCTGTAAAACCCCTGACCACGAGTCCTTGGTTGCCAGTGTTTCTATTTCTGAATCAAAGTGATGAGGATATGAAGCTAGATTGGCTGCAATCTTTATTAGCTTGGAAATAACATGATGTGGATCATAGTTCCAAATATAATCTTTTCAAAATTAAAAACTTCCAACATATTTTCGATAGTAGGAAGCGTTCTTCTAGCATTGATTACAAGAGTTCTTCGATAATAGGAAGAGTTCTTCCGAGTTGGAAATTTGAAAGTAGATTTGATATTTTTAGAAATTAGATGAAAATCATTTGCATAAAGTGTTTGTCTAAGCATTCTAGAGCAAAAATTCTAGTGAGTCGGATATACAGGAAGCCTGTAAGGTTTTGCCTCTACAAAGTAAATCTTGCGAATTGTATATCTTGATCCAAGAACCAGTCTCCATACTGGATCAATATATTTACAAAATCCTCTTCTTTGTCTGAAAACATTATGTTTCTTCCTTCTTCTTATCCCTTACGACCCTTTCAATAGGATCAAATAACTCAGCAAACATGCTAACAAATTCTGGTGAAGGGTAGGTTCTCGGCACAATAGCTTGAGGTAACCCGCTTAATTCACAAGTAATTCTTTTGGGTTGTTTTCTGAACCTGATAAGGTGATGTTTCTTAGATCTTCAGGAGTTTCATTAGTCACAATAGTCTCAAAGATGTCCCTATCGTCATCCACGAAAACTGTAAGCATAAGATTTTCATCACTGGATTCCTTTTCGAATTTAGACCTCTTGCTAAGAGCCATATCTAAACGTGTAATTTCTTAAGCGTTTACTAACATGAAGCGCAACTTTATAGCTTCAAACTATCCTGTGCGTACTTGATTTAATAGCGCGATGGATAATGAAGTCCTCAGAACCAAGGAGCAAAGTGAAGCCGCCAACTTCCGTGATTATAATGATACATTGAATGAACCATAGACTCTAATTTTAGGACAGGAGACAATTATTTATTCAGCCAGGAGTCGTCAGTAGGTAACAATACATTGAGCAGTGGTTTTGTTAAGGTTACTAAATGGTCCAGGTCCCTACTGCAGCTTGCACTTTTCGGGCATCGATGGGCTTTGTTAAAGCTACTTTACCCCAATGGCCCGATATCCATCCTAACGGTTGTCAAAGAGAAATACGTGCCTTCGGATCTTCTATTGCGCAAGTTGTAGATTTGTGTGAACCCGACATTTAATATTAAAGGAAACAATTCAAATCGCCCATGATCACTAATCGCGTTTAATCTCAGCTATCCGACCAGTCATTCAAATATTTCCCGCTGCATTTACAATTTAGTTTTCTATTCCAAGGATTTTAGCACCTGGTTATGCTATCAGTTTATTTTAGATCAGAAGAATAAACCCTCGCTCCTTTATACCCAAGAATTAATTTTTTGAACAATAAAAATTTGATTACAACAGGTGGAATTCCTTAGCATTTATGTTTAGAAAGAAAACATATTGGGCATCATCAAATGAGTCCAACAGTATGCAAGAAAACATATTGGACGTCTTCACCTAAATACCATAGTTCAGCAACAACAATTAAACCTCGAATAAACCTTGATTTCTGAGCTGAACATTCTTTATTACTAACAGGCAGTTGTGTATATTGTACCCATTCCAAAGCATTTAAAGATAAAGGTGCTACTCAAAGTCTCCAAAATAAGACAATATAAGATCCAAAGAATAACATGTATTAACACTGATTCACTGCTTGGCATACATTCAAAAAGAATCATGGAGATAATATTGACAGTAAGTCTGCAACATTAAGCTTCATAACATGAACAAAAAAGACACATGAAAAAAAAAGGAGAGAAAAACAGAATCTGCAAAGGTGGTGGTGAATCCTTTGGCTGGCTCCTTAATGTGCTAAAAGTATTAACACAGTGGCCCTGTGAGCTACTGAGCTGTTCAGCCTCTCTATTAGCAAAAATCCTCCTATAAAATGATCCTTTTATCCTTTTGTCGAATGCTTTCTGTCTCCTTTTCCGGAACTAAATCCAGATATAGAATTTATAGTTGGGAGGACTTGATAATGATAAGCATGTGGTTAAATTGATGTTCCCAGTAAGTTTGGTATTGTATGTCATTCACTAATCCCTTGATGGAACATCCTTCTGACAGCTGTCATGTCCGTAAGGCCTATATAATGTTACTATGCCTTCTCCACAAATATTTATAAACCAACATTCATAGCTTTATCAAAATGCTACCTACAATTGCCTCCATTACCTGACAAATGACTTATCATATTCAAATTTTATATTTGACAACCCTTATCTTATCCTTCTCACTTCAAACATGGAAAATGAAATCAATTTTGGCTTGATTTTTGGGTCCTTGAACCTTATAAATGCATCCTTGTTTCCGTATGAATGCAACAGTTTGGAGCTAAGAAATAAGTTTGCTATCATGTTCCATTTCATAAATTTCTCTTTAATTTTATGGGATCTGACCATTAGTCAAAAACTTATTTTCTTAAAGAACCCTCTGCTCACATCTTCTTTATTAATGTGTAGATCTTTCTCTACTGCCAAAATCAATTCGCAACAGATCAAACAATCAGCTTCATCCACATCTTCCAATAGTATAAAAGAGAAAGTATTTTGTCTCATTGCTTCAACAATCCTATCCAACTTACACTTACCCCTAAAGTTCATAATGCATATCATATTCCTCATGCTCATGTTGGCCTAGGTTCCAGCTTCAAGATATCTCACCATCTTGTGAACTTTAACTTCATAGAAATAAGTTTATTGTCACTTTCAAATATGAGCTTGGAAAGAGTTGCAGCCATTTTTCACTTCCCCACTCTATCTAGACCCAAGAAAAGCAACCATGTATCTCTTTTATACATTTCATTTGGCAAAGAACAAGAAACTAGATTAGCTATAGATAACCTGCAGTGCCATTATTTGCATATGGCTAGAGGAGCTTGTGTCATGGGCATCATAATCAACTACATTAAACTTCCACAAAGGAATGTTGCAATAACTCCTTGTGATTGCACTCTAACATCCCCGCCACCTGTAAACTTTGGAGTGAATGATTCTTGTCCATATCTACTAAAATAGCCAATCTGACATAAGCCAAAGCTTCCACTATAATCTCATATCAAGAGAATGGTTAGACTTCAAATCAGTGTGTTGCTTATATGTTTTGTCGCTCACACACAACATCTTGGGAAGGTATTTAACTCTCAAGAGAATGAAAAATCTCAAATGCTCAATCTACTTCTCTATTTTTGTTTCACTTAAAAAGTTTTTTTCATGTGGTCAACGAAACCTTCCCAATGTTATGTGTGGAGTAAATTTGAAGCTGTACATAAAGTTAAATAAAAATGCAGTGGTTTGGCATCCAAAAATCTGACTTGTCCATCAACCCACTCCACTATAAACTTGAGACATACATATACCACCGTAGATCGGTTTTTATATACTTCTTGCAGGTTGAAACCTCCCTAAAGAGTTCAGAGCTGTAGCACCCATCTTGAAAAATCCTCTTTGATTTTGGGATTTAGTAGCCATTACTGCTCCTCTCAAATGCTCCATCATTGTACATGCAAATTTAACCTGAGAAAGAGATTCATCTTCCTCTGGCAACTATTAAGGAATAGGTCTTCGTGGAGAAAGTAGAATTTAAAGCGCACCATGTGACAGATCTGTAGTCTTAATCCTTTCTACTCCGCCTACCATGACAGCACTTTGTTTTTATATCATGCCATTTCAAAATGCATTGTAGGCTTCCTCGAGCAAGCTACAACTATGTTCATTATTCTCCTTTGCCTTGTCTTTTTCACCTCTGTTCAAAATTGATGATGACAAATGACAAGAACATCCCAAGCTGCAGGGCCTTCTATCTTGGCATCTGGTGTTATAATATTTTGGTGATGTGAAACATAATCCCTGTTTTTTATTGATCTCTAGAACAAAGCACAGCGTTGAATTTGGTAGTTTTGAAGTAATTGAATGTTTCTTCGTCATAGGTGTGCATGAAACCTCCATTAAAGTGGATGTTGTGGCCAACATAACATCCCAAACCAAAAGAAACACATTGCAGCCTTCAACTGCCTCTCTCTTCAATAATTCTCTAAGGGTCTCTCTATCACCCATGTATTGGTCGCAATACTAGCCTTATTGTTGTGTGAACTGACCACCCTGCAATGTAAATGAAGCACTTGGGAATTGGATAAGTGTATATCTTCCCAACATCTAGCTTCTTCGCTCAGCATTCCCCCTTACAAAAAGATGTTGGGAGGGAAGCTTGGTTGCATATGGGCATTCTGGTACAAAGTGATTCAGCACCCGCTTCTATATGGAAAGAAGGTGAATGGGACACCATTGTAGTTGGAACTTGGGACCAAATCCCCAAGATCACTCCCTTTGGACACTAGAGAAATGAAATTTTCCTTGAGCTTTCCATTTTCTCTAAATTTCCTTCAATAAAAGATCATAAGTGTCTTCAACAAGATTGTCATGAAGGATCTTGGCCAAGGGAATTATGGCCTATCCAATAATGTAGGAACCCCTTTGGCCATCACTTTTGACATTAATAGTATGGACACAATAGATGTAAAAGTTCTCTTTCCATTCTTTCCATTCTTTCCATTCTATATTAGTTGGGTCATCATCTGCAATGCTAGTTCTACCCATTATCATGTTGAGATCTAGGCATCCGCGTGATCATTGATATAGTATATACTACTTTCACAACCTGAGTTCTATCATAGATATGCAAATGAGAATGTACACTCGAAGGTGAAGCCAACACAGGCCCAAAAATTTTGTATAGTACTTCGAACCACTAAATAACATGCTTCTTGAAACTCACAATCTCCTTCACTCCATTGTCCCTCTCTGAGGATATTGCCTATTGGAGTCGTTACCATAAAATCAGCACCTTAGGGCTAGGTCACACTAGATCCACAACAATAACAAGATCCACCACCACTATCACCTTAGCAATGAATTCCCCTATTGTTTTGTGGGTAATATGTTAAACCTACAAGAAAGGCTTCCCCGAAAAGACTTAGAGGTCATATGACTAAACGAATCCTAGCCAAATGGATCTCTAAGGAGCTTGCAAATTTTGCACCCCAAAGTGATCTTTAATAAAGTGTGGCTCTGGGTGAAATGAAGTAGCTAGGTCAAAATATCAATGGCTCAAGATAAGCTTTAGAGATGCTCAAAACAATTCCCAAACACATGCCACTTGAAATTTATAATTTGAAAAGTGTGTAAAATGATGGAGAATGGAGGGAACCAATGCCTTGGCTCATTAATCAATTTCTGGGCATATTGAGTTAGACAATCGGCGGGTCAATAGTTGAAGACCTTACATGGAGTGAGAAAGAGAGAGGAGTAAACTCTAAATCTGACCCTAGCAACTTTCCAAAGTAAGAGATTTAAGGTGAAGGAATGCAATCTAGCTCCCTTGAAGGATACTTGATGACAAATTTTGCATATGAAGAAAACTGAGTTAATAAGAGATGTTGCAATTTCTAATATGGCACATGAAAAACCCTAATTCAACAATTGTACCAAAATGGAAGACAATACTCACAATAAAATTGTTGATTTGTGGTAGCATCGGATGTGCTCTAGCCATGAAAATCGGTGGAGAGGCTAAAGCACATGAGATCTCCAAGACCCAGAAATAGTCTGGGGAAATTCCACCCGATTGGAATTTTTAATGGGGTTCCTAAGTCTAAACTTAGGAAAATTAAAATATTAATGGGTATTAATATAAAACTAGGTGAGAAGGTTCTAAATAACATGGATCAAGCCAAATCTAATCTTAGCCGTTGATTAGAGACTTAATCTCAGCCATTGAAGACTCGACAAGAAAAGTATAAGAGGAGGCTTGAGGGTCAATTGGAGATACACCAAGATTGATCACTCAATTCGATTTTCTAGAGCGGGGTTTGCTGAGAAAATTCAAACAAGTGATCTGTTGCAGTGAGGGGTAGTGAGAAAATACCAGAGAGGCAGAGATAGTGCCTAAGGATCAGTGTAGTGACTGAAGAGGCTGACGCAGAGGCATCCAGAGCTACGCAGAGGCAGCAGGAGCCACGCAGAGGCAGCTAGAGACTGCGCAAAGGCAGCAGGAGCCAAGCAAAGGCAACTAAAGACTACGCAGAGGCTGAGGGGCCTGCGTGGGTGACACAGAAGGCCTGAGAGTTGACCCAAAGAGACAGAAGGCTAATGCAGAGGGTTCTAGAGCTACGTTGAGGCTAGCAGGGCTAACATAGAGCCTTAGAGAAGCGCGGGAAGGATTTTCATGGGGAAGACTTGCTAAATATCTGTCTCTGAGAAGAGGTATTACTGTCGTGTAAAATTCTCTGTTGGGTGAGCCAGTTTGGCACACTAGTTGTACTCCAGGAATTTGCATAATAATAAAACCCTCAGAATTGTTGCAACGGTTTTCCCGCATTGGGTTTTTCCGGGGACGATTGTCCATAAATAACGATGTCCCTTATGTTTGTCTAGTATTTTAGTTGTTGATCTATATATGAGTTGTGGCTGTAGTTCTATTTATTTCATTGTTTTAAAAAACAGTAGAGTCAGACCGACCCAATGTCTCGCCGGATCGGCTCGGTGGCCGAAACAGAACGGCTGCCCGGGTTGTTACCGAGCCAGTCATTGACTCGGTCGACTCGGTAACAACTCGACCGACTCGGTAATGACTTGGTCAGCTCAGTAACAACTCGGTCGGCTGGGCTCTTTGACAAAAATCCTGAAGCACATTTGTCAAAAGTTGTTCCGCCTCCTACATATCAATGGTTAGGTTGTTGTTTATTGCATATTTATAACCCTAAAGTAATCTATCATTGTGAGAAAGTTTTGAAAATTACTAAGCCGAAGTATGGTTATCCTAGTGGCATGAATTAGAAAATTGAAACAATGCATTGAACCATACAATGTTTTTAAAAAGGCAAATGTTCTGGCAATGGACTAATAAATACATATTTACCTCTGATTGTTCTAGAGGTTAACTAGAATTAAATCAAGGGTTTTGAGACTTCATTAGGGGCAGATAACTGGTATTAGTGTTGTTGTAGTCTAGTGATTGTCCTTAGGCTGAGGCAGAAAAGAATCCTAGCATTGGTGGCTAAGTATGAACTTCGTATTGGACAGCACTGGGTGCCATTTTGATATAATGGATATATTCATGAGCCTACTTTGATCATATGTTGTCTTTTCTCTATATTCTAAAGCTTTGTGTTTGGAAACATGAATGAAAATCTTTAAAATTATGTTTTTATAAAAAAATAAATATTTAATGTATTTTTTACAACGACTGAGTCACTGAAATCAAACCGACCGAGTCGATACCGAGTCGAAGTTTTAAAACATTGGTTTATTTTCAGTATTTATATGTATAAATAACTTGTTAATGGAATAAACAAGTAGGTGAAATAAACCAGATAATGCAGTAGGAATTCTGACATGTCAGACCTAGAAATTTCAACATGGTATCAGAGCATTGCAAATCACAGGAGGACTGAAGGCACTATCAATATCGGAAATCTGCAGCAGTAGCAGCTGTCTTGAGAGATAGAGTTGCTCCTAAGCAAAAGGCAGCAGAGAAGGAGTGACACAGAGGGCTTGTGTCATCATTTCGAGCCAGAGAGAGGGCCAGCGCAGAGGCAAAGAGAGGCAAAAGAGGCTCACTAACAGCCACATCATCCTACTCAGCCAGGTATGCTTGACGCAGTTGGCCAGAGGAGTGATTCAGCCTTTGCCGAGATTGAGCAAAGCTAGAAGGCTCAGTTTTCTTTAGTTGTCGGGGCCTAGGGAGTTGTCGGCAGATTGTGGAGTTGGTGGGGTGTTGTTTTTGTCGAAGCAGAATAGTACCTAATGAGACAGAACCAAGGTAGAGGTAGTCGCTGCCTTTACGGATTTCTAGCCAAGAAATCCAGATCCGAGTTGCAGTTGCAAAGAGGATTGGAGAGGAGCGGTTCGACAGTTGGCGGGAGGATTTCTAGCAGGGAAATCAAGACTTAGAGGGAGATTTCCAGGATGGAAGTCGAATCTCAGAGGGAGTCCAGAAGAGGAGCGGAGATGGCAATGAACAAACTGAGGGATCAGGACAGGTTGGATGGGGCTTCCAACTTTGTCATTTGGAAGGCCAGGATCCTGTCAGTCTTGGATAGACATCAATCAAGGGCTTCGCCTTGAGAACTGTGGCATCCTAGTAGACCTAGCTGACAATGAGAAGTATGAGGATGCAATGGCGCAGGCAAAGTGCATAATCCTTAATGGGGTCAAGGATCATGTCGTACCACATATCACCGAAAAGAACACAGCAAAGGAGATGTGGGATACTTTGACGACATTGTATTACGACACTTCTGTGCAGCATAAGATGTTATTAGAGAATCAGCGGCAGTCTTATCAGATGTAGAAGGGGGAGCAGATAGATCTATACCTCCTCAAATTGCAGGAGATTCGAGACCAACTTACTTCTATAGGGGCCACACTGGATCAGGAGTTCATGGTGAGGACCACCCTGAGGAGTGGGAGACATTTGTCCAAGGCATTTTGGGCAGAGCTATTCTTCCAAGATGGGAAGAGATGTGGCAGCTCTTCACCAAGAAGAGATCAGATGGTTGACCAAGGCGCGAAATAGCAGCAAAGGAGGACGAATCAAGAAAGAGGAGGATGCGGCTCTGGCATCTGCGGGACAGCAGGGGAAGAGGAAGAAGGATATCTCCAAGGTGAAGTGCTTCCATTGTGGGGAGCTGGGTCATTATGCAACCCAGTGTCCCAGGAAGAAGAATAAAGGAGAGGCTTGCTTTTGACTCCAAGGCAGCTCCAGCTAAGGCAGAGAAAGAAGTCGAGGCTGATGACGACTGTGCAATGAGTGCTCATGCACCTCTAGAGAAGAGGTGGGGAGACATCAAGTTGTAGTCAGGAGGACTACAGAAGATGTGGGGCAAGATCCTTGAGGTACCCAAACTCTTGGATCATATCCGGCTACGGGAGCCCCAAATGACAGTAGCAGGATGACGGATGTCGGTAGAAGCAAGATGTGATGGAGCAATGAGGCAGTGCCAGAGTGCAGAGGTCTGTAGCAACGCAGTGGGGGTTCCAGCAGTGCGAGAGGCACAGAGGTGTTTGCAGCAATGCGAAAGGCACAGAGGAGGTTGCAGCAGTGCGAGAGGCACGGAGGTGTTTGCAGTAGTACAAAAACAGCAGAGGAAGCACAAGATAGCAGCAGAGGTAGCTTCAGCATCAGGGGGCTTCTAGACTGACAAGGATGTCACAATTTGGGTAGATCAGTTACTTACTTCTCGGTAACTGAGTTGCAGATGCAATAGTTAGCAGTGGCAGAGCCATGGGTAGCTGTGTAGTGGATATGAGGCAACAGACCAAACATCAGCACAAGTACCGGTGCGGAAGGATCAGTGTGATGTTCAGTGGTGGAACATTACTAGAACACATTCCTTGCTAAGAGGGAGTGTTGATTTGTGGTAGCATTAGATGTGCTCTAGCCATGAAAATTGGTGGAGAGGCTAAAGCAGATGAGATCTCCAAGACCCAGAAATGGTTTGGGGAAATTCCACCCGGTTAGAGAAATATTAAAATAATTAATATTTTTAATGGGGTTCCTATGTCTAAACTTAGGAAAATTAAAATATTAATGAGTATTAATATAAAATTGGATGAGAAGGTTCTAAATGACATGGATCAAGCCAAATCTAATCTTAGTCGTTGATTAGAAACTTAATCTTAGCCATTGAAGACGCAACAGGAAAAGTATAAGAGGAGGCTTGACGGTCAGTTGGAGATACACCAAGATTGATCAATTAGTTCGATTTTTTGGAGCGGGGTTTGCTGAGAAAATTCGAACAAATGATCTGTTGCAGTGAAGGGCAGTGAGTACATAGCAAAGAGGCAGAGATAGTGCCTGAGGATTAGCGCAATGACTGAAGAGGTTGATGCAGAGGCTGAGGGGCCTGCGTGGGTGAGCAAAAGGCTAGAGAGCTGACGCAGAGAGGCAGAAGGCTGACGTAGAGGGTTCTAGAGTTACACTGAGGCTAGCAGGGCTAACGTAGAGCCTTGGAGAAGCGCCGGAAGGATTTTCTTGGGGCCGACTTGTTGAATATCTATCTCCGAGAAGAGGTATTACTGTAGTGTAAAATTCTCTATTGGGTAAGCCAATTGGGCACCCTAGTTGTACTCAAGGAATCTGCATAATAATAAAACCCTCAAAACTGCTGCATCGGTTTTCCCGAATTGGGTTTTTCTGGGGACAATTGTCCAAAAATAACAGTGTCCCTTGTGTGTTTGTCTAGTATTTCAGTTGTTGATCTGTATATGAGTTGTGACTGCATTTGTGTTTATTTTCAGTGTTTATATGTATAAATAACTTGTTAATGGAATAAACAAGTAGGTGAAATAAACCAGATAATGCAATAGGAATTTTTGACGTGTCAGACTTAGAAATTTCAACAAAAACAACACTATTCATCCAGGCATCACTTCCTCAATCCATAGAAAATTCCTCCATTCAAAGCATATCTTCCAAAACACAATCTGCCTAACTTGAAATATCCAAAGCCAAAATTTACAAGGAAAAAACATAGAAATTTTAGAATGCTATGGATTTCTCCCCCAAACTCTATGAGAAAATGAGAGGAAGTGCACCTCTATTTATAGAGGAGGTGATCAACTTCCCTCGCAGTAAAATAATAATTTTCTAAGCTAAAATCCCCTAAATTAACCTAAGGAGCAACTCAAAGCCCTCTCTATAAATTAATTAATCTAAAATTTTAGAAATTGGGGTTTCTAAAGCCACATGTACAAAATCTATGGGCATAAGCCCCCAAAAGATGAGCCTTCTCCCTAAATTAAGGGAAAGAAAAGGGTGCTAGTGCAGAGTCCAACCTCCAAAATTACATGACTTGCTCCCAAAGTCTTCCAATCTACTCATTGACAACCTCTAAATTTGGGCACGCGGCCCCAAAATCCTCTTCCAAGATGGACAAGCACACTCAACAAAGCACATCCAACCAAACAAGTGAGCAAGTAAAGCTCCAAAGTGGATTGCCTAACCTTCAAGGGACTGCCAAATACATGAGTCAGCGAAACAAATTGTACTAACAACCCCAAAGCCCTCTTTAGGTGGACATGTGGGGCTTCCAACAACCCTCCAACATGAACAAATCATTCAATTATTCTTCAAAACTTGCCCTAAAACACTTAATGTGGGCACACAAGCCCCTAAAGGTATGATTTCCCTAAGTAATGTGGTCAAATGTGGTCAAGAATGCTCAAAAAGATGTCTTCAAAGCTAATCCATGTCCATATCTGAAGAAAAGTTCACCACAGGTCCCCTACAAGGCAACCCTTCAGTGAATTCTAGTCACAACAACACCCTACAGCTGTCACAAAATTGTTGGAAATACTAAGAGGGGGGGTGGGTGTGAACCAATATTTCTTTACAATCGTTATATTATGTGAGGTAAGCTCACTAGTTAAACCAGAACACAAGATGTAGAATAAGAAAAATAATTTTATTAATAAAAATGGTGAGGACTCAAATCCTCTTACGAACAATCAGGCTCCAACCTGTATAATAAAATTCTAACTCCTTTAAGACTCCAACCCTGAATGAGGACTCCAATCCTCAAATATCAATCTAGGCTCCAACCTAGTCTCAACGAGGCTTCAACCTCTTATGAGGACTCCAATCCTCAAAAATCAATCCAGGCGCCAACCTAGTTTCTTACAAGGTTCCAACCTTGTATGAGGACTCCAATTTTCTAAGGCTCCAACCCTCTCAATTTACTTCAATCCTTCAATGTGGCTTCAATAATGCTTCAAGACTTCAAAAGCTTCTTCAAAAAGTCTAGAAATAGGTCTCAATAAAACTCCAATAATGCTTCAAGGACTGCTCCAACCTAAGTCACCAAATTTGGCGAACAAAATCGTTTAAGTTCAAAATTCGCCGAATTTGAAAGGAAAACGAATTTAATCGTTCGAGTTCGCCGAATTTTATAGCGAACTCGAACTTAATGACGAATTCGAATTTTTTGGCGAATAAAATCGTTGAAGTTCTTTTGCGGTTCGAAAAAAATCGTTTAGGATTATAAAAAATTCGTTGAAGTTTGTTTTTTTACGCGTGTTTTACCAAATGAACAGTCTGCGGGTTTCATTGTTCGCTAATTGCAACTTCGCCAGAGGGTTTCATTGTCTGCAATCCAGTCACGACTCACCAGTGTACAAGTCATTGTTGCCAATTGAGAAAGACTGAAAGTTTCTGCCGGGAGTCTTCACTGATAGTCTGATACATTACAATTTACACTGAGCGGCTAGCGGCGACACGTCTCGACTCGCAACTGAGTTTTGTTCCAAATCCCAACTTCCAAGTAAGTGATCCGAGCCTAATTTCTTTGTCACGGCTGTAGGCTGTTAGTGTTCAACTCAGGCCCGGGTGGATGTATCATATACCATGTATGATGTAGCATGTAGCTTGTAGGCTTACAATTTTTTATTTTTTTTAAACCAATGCATGAAATTACATTTCAATGAAATATGCTTCGTATGAATGGAAATAATATAATACATAGCCAACATGCCAAATTTCTCCAAGAATGTTTAATGGACGAGGAAACCAAGAAACCATTGGGTCAAGGCTCCGTGGACAATGAAACCATGGCGTGAAGTTAAGTTACCCTTTTTGACCTTTGTAAGTTACGTTTAAAATAAGATGACGTGTCCCTCAACATGGCATATGATTTAGATGGCGGGTTTAATTTCAATATTTAATATGTTTTACATTTCTGTGACAGTTGCCGACAGTTGAGGCGACGGTCCTTACTTCTCTCACGTATTTATAAACTCAATTTCACTATAAACTCTTTTTCTTGATAATAAACACACGGGATGGTATGCCATTTGAGTTTGAAAATATTTTATTTTTCATACCCTACACTGACCAAATACACAGCCGGTTCCTATCCACCTTAGTAACTTCACGTTTATTAAAAAAATATTAAATCAATTAAGTGAAAGTAATAGTTGAGAAATTTGGACACATTGTGGACCTATTTTTATGTTCCAAAACATTTAACGTGTTTCTCCTGGTTTATTATTACTGGATAAGGTCGAACCAAATTGTAAGCCCCAATGTTACATGATTTTTGAAAAGTGGCAGACCTTAAGAAGTTGTGGCTCTTTATTTTTAATTAAGATACACTTCTATATGCATAACTCATATGTACAGAAAACGGTAAAGCAAAGGGAATCTATTCTAATTTTATCTAGATGTACCATTTGGCAGTATTGAAGAAATTGATACAAGCTAAGTCATTGTTCAATTTAGTTGTTTTATGATTTCATAAGAAGAATACTATTATACCACATCACTGTCATATGAAAATTCTAAACTGTTATGCCAACAATCCTTTTGAAAATGCTCAACTTTTCTAGCCTCTATTCTCTTGCTAAGCCAAAAATTTATTTGAATTTGACTTTAAATTGATTTTATATATATATACATTTTTTTTCGAATTTCTATATGTCGAACTTTATTGACAAAATTTTGGTTGCCGAACTTTATTCGAATTTCATGGTTGCCGAACATTATTAAATTTATGCGAATTTCGCATGGTCGCCGAACATGAACCTGGTGACTTAGGCTCCAACAATGCTTCAAGGATATCTCTAAGGGGTCTTCAAGATTAGCTTCAACAAGTTCTCCATATTAGCTTTAAGTCTGCTACAAGTTGCTTCAAACATCTTCAATGATTGTCCTAAAACCGTTACAATGATTGCTCAAGAACCACGCTTCAAATGTTGCATCACGAAGTCTTTAGGATCAGCTTCAATATGCTCTCCATGGTCTGTTACAAGTCTTTCTAAAAGGATGCTCCAATTCTGCTTCAAGGTTAGCGCAAATCAGCTTTACACAAGCTCCAAGATCTAATCTAGAAAGCCTTCAAAATTTGCTTAGACTATCATCAAAGTCTTCTTCAGATTGTCATTACAAGAAGCGCTAGAAAGTCTTCAAAAAACAAACTCCAAGGGAACTTTAAGGTTCTTCAACACTTCTCCAAACATGTCTTCAATAGTACTCCAAGGGTGTCTTCAATAATGCTCCAAGGATGTCTTCAACAAGAGGTCAAAGTTATCTCAAATGTCTGTTTCAAAAGGAACCAAATTTTGCTTCCAAACAAGGTCATTGTATGCTTCCAAAGAGGGGCAAGGTCTACTCTAAGGAGGACCGAAGTCTACTCAAGATAAGGTCGAGGTATGTTCTCAAGGTAAGGTCGAGGTTCTAATCCAAAAGTGGTCGAGATCTCTTCTCAAGGAGGGTCGAGGTTTGCTGCAAGAATGCCCTAGTTGCAAGGTCGAATTATGTTCCACAGGGCTGAGGTACAAGACATACAAGGGGGGGCCAAGATTCTGGCCTCAAGGCTGAATTTCACAGGACTCAGGGATGTTTTTCATAGAGTCGAAGGTCTGAAAGAGGGGCTGAAACTGAAGGTTGCAAGGGGGCTGAGATATGGGTTGAAGAAGGCTCTAATTTTGTGCAACAAGGAGTGCGAGTCTTGTTCTAGAAATAGCCCAAGACGATGCTTTAAAATCTGGTCATAAACCATAGCACAAAGCCCAAAGAAAACAAGAAAACCTAAGATTGTAACCAGCAACCAAGTTCCAAAATATCTTCTTCACTTTGTCCACAAGTTCATGAGACATGAACCTTTATCTATTCTCACCTCTGAGTTCCTCTTCCTATCTCCTTGCTTGGTCGAGTTGAAATGGTAGAAATGAGGGGCCACATCCTATATTTATACGAATTAATCCTTTCATGAAGCGACCTGTCTCTAGGCAAGGGGGAAACTTGGGGCCAACCTATCAAGGGCTCAATTAGGGTTTTTTTAGCCTTGAAAAATTGATTTCTCTTTAACGAATAAGAGTTAAAGAGCAAGTCCCCGAATGTGGGTGCTCAGAAGGAATAAAGCGGTGGCGGCCGAACGGAATGGCATGCGGCCAAACCACATGGCCTTCCGTAATCTGGCACACTGGTCAAAACAAGCAATTAATCACAGCCATAAATGGAAATTAAGGGGACGTCGTCTCCAACATGACTGCAACCACCAACCTTGGCTCCGCATGAAAATGAATACCAACGATGCTATCTCCATTGCACCTGTTCATAATCCTCTGCCACTGCAATGTTGCTGCCCTCAAGTTGTTGCTGCTCCAAGCCATCTCACTTCCACCGGAAGGCGCTGCCATCTCCTCTACTATATTGAATTCGGCCCAGGAATTCACTTCTCCCAAAGCCTGGACTGCCATTACATCTTCCCCTCAACCTCCGCAACTGGTCCCTTCTCATTGTCGCCTGATAATCTCCCTGAGCCTCTGCTTTACCCTGAACCCAATTCAGGAAGAAATCACAAATTTTTAGAGCCAACATGACGAGAACTCGTCATTGCATACGCAGTCGTCGAGGCAGAAGCAGGGGCAACCTGGCTCGTCTACCACCTTCCCCGGTTTCTGAGTCCACCTCCTCTTTGGCCCTGCAATATACAGGGGGCTACCCAAACACCCGCAATGGCAGAGGCAAGGGCCACTCTCAACCTCACAACCACCATCCGACGCCCCCTGCCTCGCCTTTCAGCGGTAGTCCTTCCAATCCTGCTTCGCCCCCTAGGGCAACTCCCTCAAATCCTCAAATGAATCTCCAAACCGCCCAATTCACCTTCTGTTCTTCCATAAATAGGTCCCTCATTATTGCCACTTTCTCCGTTAGCTTTCATGAGAAAGAATCTGCAATTGAGGGACAGACAATTGCAGGTGCTAGCCAAGACAGTACAATTAAGGAGTTGGTCACTGTAGGTGGTAGCCACAACAGCACAGCTTTGGACATGTCTCATACGAGCACCCAAGGAGCAAGGATGCGGCAAATTGAGAAGGGCATGGGACAACCAGGGAAGGAATCAGACCAGAAAGCTGACGAAGAGGCAAAACCTTACAGCTGTTACATTGAGGAAGAACAACCGGCGCAGCAACCTGACAACACGGAAGCTTTCAACCAGGCAGCTGTCAACATGGAGGAATAGAGGTGCTTCATTGTGGAGGAACACTCGTCGCCTCCACATCACTCCTAGTCAGCCACTCTGCTAGCCACGTGTTCACCACTTGGTCTACCATATGCTTGCCACGTATCTGCTTCTTCTCAGGTTTTTCACTGGAATTATGTTTTTTTTAGATTTGTTAAGGGGGTTTAGGAAAATCTGATAGTTCCAAATTCCCTGGATGGTTTTTGTTCATTTTTGGAAAAACTACTAAACAATTATGCACAATTGTTGGTTTCCCCTGCGTGGGCAGCAAGTTAAATATGCACTCGTCTTTGATATGGATTGGTTTCCCTTTTTGGGCAGTCTAGACTCTATTGTTTGCTAGTCTTTGCCAACTCTCAGGCATGGATATGCAAAGGCTACGACCTCATTGTACAATATTTTTTTCCAGTAATAGAATTAGCCTTACTTAGAAAAAAAAAGAGTTAAAGAGCAAGTAAATACTCATTGAAAGGGCTTGAAGTCCCCTTTTAGCCTAAGTGCTTTTTATCTTCATCAAGACACACTTTGACATCAATAAAATATTCTTTCTTCAACAATCTCCCCCTTTGTTATTGATGGCAACAATTTCCTCATATGCTACTTCCTCTGTCATTGTGTTGCTCCCCCTCTCATTGTGTTGCTCCCCTTGTCATTGTGTCACTCCCTGATCCAGGTGGCTCCAAAGACACTTAGAGGTCAAAGAAGACTCAGAATAGATCAAAATTCAAAGTGGTCAAATTGTTCTCGAACCAGGACCAGATTGAAATGCTTGTTGCCGTGATTCCAATGGTGTGAATGACACTCCAATCCGAGCTCGTGTTAAGGAGATAGAGCTGGTAAAAGTTTTGGTCAAAGTGGGCATGTGGGCCAGGTTTAATGATCCTACAAATTGACCCAGTTTGGGGCATGAAACTTGGCTCCCAAAAACGAGCAAATTTGCCGATCACCTAATTTGTCTATGAACCCCCAAAATCGATAAAATTGGCAAAATTTGATTTTGTTATGTTTAAAAACAAAAATTCATAGGCATAACCGCCGAACAAACCCCGACCCATATTACAACACATATTCTGAAACCAGTGGGAGTTGAACCCACGGTCGGCGGGTACGTCGGCCCCACCCACATGGCGGTTCCACAACATCAAATGCCAAGTGTCAGCACATATGCCAACCGCGGAGCCAAACCGCATTACCAAATAAAAAAATGTAAAGCCAAAACATTATCGCAACCGCCGGAGTTAAGCCTACCGCCACGGTTATGATTTATGCAATGCATTAAATTATCATGTGCCAACTCTGCATTTTACTAAAACCGTGCCTCCAACTTTAGAACATATCAAAACTATATACTATGGTGGGGGGTCGGCGGGATTTGAACCCCCAACCTCCCAACCACAAATCATCCGCCTAACCGCTCTGCCAACAGTGGCGGCTTTGTAAAGTCCGCCACCCAAACTAAATATAAGTCTTGTTTTTTCATTCGGCTAGGGGAAGGCAGCAGCGGAATGAAGAGTGCAACGAAACTCAGAGCGCCAGACAGCGGAACCATGACAGTTCCAGGAGGTGGAACCTTGCCCAGGGAAAGAGTGATGGAACCAGAATTTTCCCCGGGAGGTAAAATTTCACATTTTCAGAATGCTATCAAGTTTATAGTCATTTTTCACGAAATTTCGCAGGGAGCACGATGGTGAAGTTGGATTCGCCATCTGAGCAACAAAATTGCAGGTACCCCGCAACAAGGAATCTTTAGATTCCCTTGAGGTTGAATTTTCACAGTGTCGGAATGTGGCCGATTTTATACTCATTCTTCTAGGAATTTTGCAAGGATCGTGATGGCAAGATCAGATTTGTCATCTGAGTAGAAGATCTCCAGTCAGCCAGTGGAGAGGAATCTTTGAGGGAATCTTCAAGATTCCTGAAGGCCCATAATTTGACGATGTAAGAATTGGACGAGTTGACAACAGATTTTACACTACTCATCGTCAAAAAATCAGTGGTGCAGTCAATTTCAGCAACTGAGCCTTTCATTTTTCGGCCATCTTCAAACGTGGAGGTACATGATGCAATTATGTTATGTGTCCTTTTGTTTTGCTGAGATGATGTATTGTTGTTGAGATCCCTATGTAACACTATGTTGAGGGATGCTTGTTGCCACATTATTGTGAGATTTTATTAGCTTGTCATGTTGAAGGAAGACCCATTTTGAGTGAGAGTTCCTGTAGGGAGAACGTCTCGTAGAGAGACAAGCCACTCTTGTTGAGGGTATATGTCCTTGTTATGACAAAGAATATTCCATGTACATCATCATCATTTACATCATTATATGAAGCGGCCTCCACTATCTTGACACCGGGCCTGGAGACATAACCCACACTGGGTGAATTGCATTATCAAATGTATCGTGTTCTTGATTCGTTGATCATCATTATGTTTCCCTTCTTTAAGCATGCACATGTGATTATTTTATGCTCTTTTAAATGCAAATCTGATTACATCACAAAAGTAAAAGGTCTTGGTTAATTTTGGTAGCTAAAAAAATCCGGATCAAGTTTGGTATGACAGCGGTCTTCTCGCTGATGTGAATTGCGAGTGTGAACGATTGAACGTGCAACAATGAGGATGACAAAGAAATGTACAAGGCCTTCCTAAGGATGTCCAAAATGGTGGACATAATGTATGAAGCTTATGAGAAGAGAATAGAGGAAGGGGAGAAAGAAAGAGCAAAGGACGATGCTGCATCTACCCCCTCGAGTGAACACACATCTTCTTCATCGTCTTCTCATCATTCAAATGAGGAGATCAATCAGAGTCTTCAAGTAGAGAATGTTGAATTGAAGATACTTCTACAAGAAGAGAAAGAGGAGCAGCAGACACTGCAGCTTCAGCTACGAGCCACGGAAAAGGCCTTGGAAGAGTTGAAGCTCAACGAAGGCTTAAATAAGCCATCATCACCTGTTTCATAATCGACAGTTGAGGTAAACAGTGTTGATCGTTCTTCAGCTTCATCTTCACATGATGTTATTTCTGTTGGAAATGTGGAGGTACCCATTTCAGAAACTAGCATGACACTCCTTACCAGTATGGGGTATAAAGGATGAGGACTTGGTGTTAATGGCCAAGGCACGACTCAGCCATTGGAGGTTGTGCAAAGACCTCGATTCGCAGGCTTGGGATACATCGAAGGAGAATACTCAAAGGTGTCAAAAGCTTCTAAGACATTGTTGAAACCGTCAAGGAAAGAGAATGATGGGAACACATCACCATCATCCGATGACAACACACATTGCAAAGGAAGAGCTAAGGCAAGCTCTCATCGCTATAATTGCACCAGAGACAGCCAGGAAAGGTATAACAAGTCTCAGTATTCTAGAGTTCATTTTGATTACAATCATGTTGTTATTGATGAACATAAATCATGGAATCAAAAAACATGTAGTTTTGTGGTTTACAGAACCATGTGGTTGCTGAGTGCTAGAAGAGAATGGCAACACGAAAGAGGATGAGGCGTGTAAGGCCTTCTCCACAGCAGGGAAGGAAGCAGGTTAAGCAAGTCTCGAGGAAGAAGAATTATTGCAATCATTGCAACAGAGGTGGTCATCAAAGAGCCACGTGTTTGAGGGTCCATCCAAAGCAGCACATTAAAGACAAAGCGACCAAGCAGAAACTAGTTGAAAAAGTTGTTCAACAAACGAATCCACCACATTCATGGTGGTCTGCTTTATTAAGTAAAAGATAGTTTTACTAGACATGATAGCTTGTCATGGCCGTATTTTGTAAATAATTTGTTGCAATTTACATTGTAAAAGTGATGATGTGTTTCCATCACTTGTTGAAGCAACAATGATGTTTTGGCCTTATACTGATAGATGGGGTTTGTTTCCATTTTGATGTAAACTTGACCATAGAGTATGTGTTATAAACTTGTGGCAAGTATGGAATGCTTGGGTCATTATTGGTCATGTAATTAAGCATGTAATTTGCAAAAGATTGTACTACAGGTTTGCAAAGGATGCAGGTATTGGCTCATTGCTTATGGCTCCAAAAAACAAAGGTGAAGGAGGAAGGGTGACCTGTCAAGACACTTGTGGTGCAGACAATGTACACGATAGTTGCAGATTATGTTCATGATTTTGGAGGACCAAAAGCTCCTCATTGGGGAGGAATGATCCATGTGGCTCCAGAGACACTCAGAGGTCAAAAAAGACTCATAATAGGTCAAAATTCAAAGTGGTCAGATTGCTCTTGAACCAGGACGAGATCGAAGTGCTCGTCGCCGTGATTCCAATGGTGTGAACGACTCTCCAATCTAGGCTCGTATGAGGGAGATAGAGCTGGTCAGATTTTTGGTCAAAGTGGGCATGTGGGCCAAGTTTAATGATCCTACAAATTGACCTAGTCTGAGGCATGAAACTTGGCTCCAAAAAGCAAGCGAATTTGTCGAACACCTAATTTGTCTATGAACCCCCAAATGGATAAAATAGGCTAAAATCGATTTTGTTATGCTTAAAAACAAAAATTAATAAGGGGTAAGCCATAACCCCCGCCACCCCCATTGGTCGAATCAATATTAAATGGGGTGGCAAGCGGCCAAATCCCACCACCCCCGGCATTCAACATAACATATAATATGGTGGTGGGCAGTCAAAGCCCGCCACCACACAGCATAATCGCCGAACAAACCCCGGCCCATATTGCAACACATATTTCGAAACCAGTGGGAGTTGAACCCACAGTCGGCAGGTCTGTTAGTCCTGCCCACGCGACAGTTCTACAACATCAAATGCCAAGTGTCAGCGCATATGCCAACTGCAGAGCCAAACCGCATTACCAAAAAAAACAATGTAAAGCCAAGACATTTGGCAACCATCGGAGTTAAGCCTACCGCCACGGTTATGATTTATGCAATGCGTTAAATTATCATGCACCAACTCTGTATTATATTGAAATCGTGCCTCCAACTTTAGAACATATCAAAACTATATACTATGGTGGGGGGTTGGCGGGATTTGAACCATCGACCTCCCAGCCACAAATCATCTGCCTAACTACTCCCCAAGGGTGGCGGCGTTGTAAAGTCCACCACCCAAACTAGATATAAGCCTCGTTTTTCCATTCGGTCGAGGGAAGGCAGCGGTGGAACAGAGAGCGCAACGGAACTCAGAGCACCGGACAACAGAACCATGACAGTTCCAGGAGGTGGAACCTTGCCTAAGCAAAGGGGTGGAACCCTAAACTTGGAGAATTTTCCCCGGAAGGTAAAATTTCACATTGTCAAAATGCAATCAACTTTATAGCCATTTTTCACGCAGGGAGCGCAATCGTGAAGTCAAATTCTCCATCTGAGCAGCAGAATTGCAGGTGCCCCACAACAAGGAATCTCTGAAGAATCTTGAGGAATCTTTAGATTCCCTTGGAGGCTAAACTTTGTTAGTGTCAGAATGTGGTTGACTTTATACTCAATTCGTATCAAAATTTCACAAGGATTGTGATGGCGAGATTAGATTTGTCATCTGAGCAGCAGATCTCCATTCAGTGAGTGGAGAGGAATCTTTGAGGGAATCTTCAAAATTCCCGAAGGCCCAGAATTTGACAGTGTCAGACTTGGATGAGTTGATAGTCGATTTTACACTACTCATCATCGGAAATTCAATGGTGTAGTCAATTTCAGTAGTTGAGCCTTTCATTTTTCGGCCATCTTTGAACGTGGAAGTACATGATGCAGTGATGTTATGTGTCCTTTTTTTTCGTTGGGATGATGTATTGTTGTTGAGATCCCTATGTAACACTATGTTGAGGGATGCTTGTTGCCACATTATTGTGAGATTTTATTAGCTTGTCATGCTGAAGGAAAACCCATCTTAAGTGAGAGTTCCTGTAGGGAGAACGTCTTGTGGAGAGTCAAGCCACTCTTGTTGAGGGTATATGTCCTTGTTATGACAAAGAATATTCCATGTACATCATCATCATTTACAGCATTATATGAAGCAGCCTCCACTATCTTGACACCGGTCCCTGAGACGTAACCCACACTGAGTGAACTCCGTTATCAAATGTGTCGTGTTCTTGATTCACTAATCGTCAATTAATTCCGGTAGGTGGAGAAATCTGGATCACTCCCCCTATCATATTCTCCTCCTTTCACATTGATGGCAGCACACCTGTCCTGACTCCTAACTCCCCCTGTCTTCATGCTTCTTCTCTTTCTCTCCCCGTTTGACATCAATAGAAAATGGGGTGCTCCCTTCTAACCAATTTTTTTCAATATGACCTATAAGCTCCTCCTCCTGTCCTTTTCTTACACTAAGAGTTGTCCCTCCTTTAATTTCCTTTAATCTGACAATTCTTCTTGATCTAGTTTTCACAACATATAGAGTTATCCTTCTGATACAGTCAGTTTAGCAGCCAAAGACATGTCAACAACCTGTTCACTGTAATCATTCTCCCTGCACAGCTCATCTTTTCAAATAAGCAACTACTGAGCATCCCCCAAGTAGCCATTGAATGAATTAGAATAACCATGTATATTGTTGTTTTCTTCCTTCCACAAGCAATTTTTGAAACAATTTGGCTCTCATCTCACTGGACATCAGCTTCTTTTAGAGAAATAGGTTGTCAATAAAACTCTTGAGTCAATGGAAGTCATCCTGCATTATGGTCCAGTTGGGTAATTGGTACATTCCTATTATATGATGACAATACATATTGAAATCATTCACAGCCCAGCCAATAAGCCAAGTACATAAATAACTTCATCCATGCCAGCAGAAGCAGTGCATATTCTAACTTTTGGATCCTTGCGGGGTGCCAAGTTTCCCTTTTTTTCAGCTAGTTTTAGAATTTGAAAGATACACATCAATGTTTCATCAACACTCATAAGAGCTCCAGCATTGTTAAACTTTCCACAATAATTTGGAGCAAATAATCTGGTGACCAGTTGCAAAAGACTCGTATCCATCCTTTAACAAATAAGGTCTAGATCTGGTCCAAAAAGTGTAATTTCAAGCAGTTAAACTCCAAAGCTGTACACGTACACTTTCTGGGATATCTTCTTTGTGGCAGACTGCTCGGGAGCAGTGTGACCCACCATTCGTGAGACAGCAACTGATGAACTTACAACCAGTGCAAGGCCAAAGTCTGATATGCAAGCGTTTTCTTTTCAGTTCTAACAAAAAATTGGAAGACTTGATGTTTCCATGAGACTATTTAGGGAGGCATTAGAGTATATAGTTAATTGTCATATCTAGTGCTTGAGCATTTAGATTAGATAGTATTGTTCTCTGGAAAGGGATTTCAGTCTTCAGCAGCTCAACTTCAGGTAGTTGAAGCCGTTTTTCCATCATTTTCATCTTATAGAGCGTGCCACTATAAGCCTGATCAACAGAAAATTGCTTCTTCTGGTTTTCTTCTTTTCAAAACCTGCAAAACTTTGTGGAACAGAGTGCAATTCTTCAGAGTGACCGATGTCCCTTTAGCCCAAATGTCCCCAAACTTGTTCCCAGGCCTCCATATCCAGCATGGGGTCCCCATTGTACTCTTCAATTGAGAAAGAATTAGCATGCCTCTGATGGCCTGGGTTCTGCACTGGTTCTGCCTGTGGAAAGATTCTCCAGCCACCTACCTCTTACAATAGTCAATATCCAGGTTAAGTAATACGTAGATGGAACCCTTGGAACAGTTAAAAATAATGTGCTATGTGATATAATAAATATAACTTTCAGGCTGAAAAAAAATGCAGAGGAAATATAGAAGTTGTATCCTTCAAAAATCCTTGATGGTAACTCCTTCCTTCCAAAATCATGCAAATCTTTCAATCTCTTCACAGTAATGACAGATTAGTCTTCCATAATAGCCTTATAAGTGCTTCCAAAGTCACCCTTTCCTAGCATTTCAGCCAAAGTGTTGGACATTTTTGGGCAGATTTGGGCTTACGCTTCTTTAGTTCTTTTTGCAACTTTGCACAGCCCAGTCATCTTTGTCATGGAACATCCAACCTTGAAGATTAAAGACCAAGTTATGCTCTTCTAACTATGATCCTTCTTGTTTTCTTCTCCAAACTTTGGTGGGATTTTCAGATAAATTTTGATTTGTGATTTGTTTAAGAGCCCACTTCATTCTACTTCTACAGTCCCGTGTTATATGTCCAAGGTTGTGACATTGATAGCATTCTATATTGAACTTCTATAATGAAGTAACTGAACTATAATTTCTGTTGCCATGGCCATTAGGGATTCTGTGGTGTTTGCTTGTAAGCTCACATCTAGGGTTTTGATGATAACTTTTATGGTCATTCTTGAAGTGTCCTCTACAATCTATAACTTTATGACAGAAATTAGTGAATGAATAATGATAGCCAGAAAATATTCTCAGATAACTGGATGAGTAGCATTCTCTTGACGATCTTTTGAAGTTGTTTTGTCTTGGAGGAGCCTCGATCTTCGTTGATCCTTACTATTGCTTGCATTGTGTATGACTCCCTTGAAATCATCTGCATAGTTTCTTACTTATCAAATGTCACTCTAAATGTTAATTACTTACCATTGCTAAGATCTGCATAGTATCATGTTAATTACTTACCATTGTCTCTAGTTTCTGGACTGCTGGAGAGAGAGGTTTTCCTTGTGGCATGAAAAATATAGAGGATCATTTATAAACAAAGCAGTTCCCACTAGAGGCTGTAAATCTTTTCCAAAATATCTACGTTGGAAAATCTGGCTTGTAAGGAACATAGCTATTTTCCACTAAGATTGAGAACATCCTAGAAGCACCGCAACCAAAGCTCGGGAGCTAATAGCAGAGGCAGTTAGAACTAAAGGATTGAATGGCCACCATACATATGTTAGAAGTGGCGGAAAGGGAATGGTTAGCAAATATTCTCGTGGGAGGGGCTCCTTATGTTTACTCAAAGAGCATAAGCAGCATTGGCAAATAAGAATGGAAGAGGAGTTTTGTAATATCCCTAAGGGAAAATTAACAGTAAATAATCAAAGCAAAATAGACAACACATCACAAAAATCGAAACAGACAATCAGACCACGAAAATGCTTCCACAACAGCATTGTCTACTCATTTTATTAAATGGGAAAGGTGTACAATCAAGGTGCTGGAATGTGTGCACCTGGGCTTGCTTTTAGCAAGCTAGCAAAGCCCCCAATGATCCTCGAATCACCCTTCTTCAAGCCCTGTCAATTCGGCCCAACTGCTGCGCTGTAAGACCCAAAAAATGGCGCTGGTGCCTGAAATGAAGAGCTCCTAGAGCCCTCTCTACTGCTCAGAAAATTCCGGGAATTTATTCCTGGCCTCTACTCAAGAAACCCAGCATAACCCACGAAGGGTTTGGCCAAAACTTGACCCCGGAATTTCGACCCCCTTGAGCTTGACTAGCTCTCCAGCTGGGAAATTCAGCCTCCTGAATTATCAGCTGCTGAAATGCCTCCAAAATACCTGCAAACCCTGTTAGAAGGCTTCCCAAGCCTTCCCACCAATTCTCCACCTCAAATTCGCTTATTTCCCCA
This sequence comes from Pinus taeda, assembly GCA_000404065.3. Taxonomy (NCBI): domain Eukaryota; kingdom Viridiplantae; phylum Streptophyta; class Pinopsida; order Pinales; family Pinaceae; genus Pinus; species Pinus taeda. The sequence goes on from APFE031072635.1 coordinate 128,778, forward strand.
CACTCCCGGAATGCCTCTATCAATGACTGCGCAATCCGTGGGTTGTTGTGGCTCTCTATGCTGCTGCAAATCAACCTCCTGTTGCTGGTGTGTATTACGCTGAAGAACTCCCTCCTTGGACTGGCATTCGAAGTCCACCGACGCAAGGGCTAGGATTTCCGCACGGAAACACCTGGTGTGCTGAACAGCACATGCAGACTTGGCTCACTGCTCAAGCGTGCTCTCGCTGAAGACAAATTCGAAAATGATGAATGATAACCAAAAATGGGAGTTCCTCCCTCTTTTATCAAATTGCCTCCAAGGTTGCCCATGTCAGCCCACATTGACTTCCACCCACCTTCTTCGAGCCAATGAAAGCATATTCTCCTTGTGGACCGAAAATGCCTTTGTGGTGGCCCCCATGTTCCACCAAAGCCTATAGTTGGAGTGCCTCTTAGGCCAAAAATCACATATGGATCCCCTAGGCCCCCTTTTTCCTAAGTGAGATAATGTGAGTGTCAAAGTTGATCAAAATTTCGATATCCCCTTAGTGAAACACTAAGCAGGAATATCACAGTCCTCCCCGCCAAAACATTACTTGTCCTCAAGCAACTGCAAAGAAGGATGTTGTAGTATCTGTTCCCCCTCCCATGTGGCATCCTCATCCGGTAGGTTCCTCCATCAAATCAGAAATTCGCTGATGACCCTATTACACAAGTGCCTCTCTCTGGAATCCAAAATGGCCTCTAGTTCCAGCACCAAATAGCCTTCATTGTCCATAGGGGGTTAACTCTGTAGTAGCGGTGACCTGCTGCCCTAGTGACTTTTTAAGGCAAGACACATTAAAAACGTTGTGCACTCGTCTCCCCAGTGGTAGCTCCAACTCATATGCTACCTCCCCCACCTTCTGAGCGACACAATAGGGCCCACAGAAGCGGAGTTTGAGTTTTTCAGCCCCCTTCTACTTGAGCGTAGATTGTCAATACAGTTGGAGCCTCGGTTGGAGCCTCAAAAAGACCAAGTCCCTAACTTCGAACTACCTCTCAACTCTTCCCATGTCTGCATAAAGCTTCTACTGATTCTGGGCCATTTGCAGATTGTCCTTTAGAGCCCTCAAGGTGTCGTGGCTCTCCTGTATCCAGTCCTTGGCCCTTGGGGCCCTGATGTCTCCAAACATAACGTCAGCAAAAAACAATGCATCATAACCATATAAGGCTCGAAATGGTGACATACCTATAGACATGTGATGTGTAGTGTTGTAGCAGTATTCCCCAAATGCAGCCATTGTATCCATGCTTGTTGCTGCCCTGTCACATATTTACACAAGTAGCCCTCCAGCCACTTGTTAACTATCTCCGTTTGGCCATCCATCTGTGCGTGGTAACTGGTACTCACGCTGAGTTCCGTACCCACCAATCTAAATAACTCCTGCCAAAACCCACCCATGAATGTATATCAATAATGATTCTATACAAGAAGAACAACAAGTGAAGATGCAACAGTTGTGTGATAACAATGGCATGGTAGCAGAAAAGAGGATGATCTCAGTGAGGACAAGAGATCTCAAAAAGCAATATTGAAGATCTCAATGATGCAACAGTGATCTTAATAATGCAGCAATAATGGCTTCAGTAATGCAGCAGTAATCATGATTTCAACAGTGGCAGAGTAAAGGATTGATGTCTTGGTCTTGGAGAGGCAAATTGTATCAAGGGTCATGGTCTTGGTATTCGTCAATTGGAATCTCTATCAGAAGAATTTTAAGTGGGTTTTCCTCTCCAAGAGGGAGAGGTTTTGGCCCTAGCAGAAAGCCAAATATTTGTGTTTTTGTTTCTTTTGTTTTTGGTATCAGTTTGATGAAGTGAAAACACACACTAATAATAAAGGAAACATCAAGCTAAGATAAATTGTATAAATACTTCACAAATTGTTATCATGTAACGAAGAATCATTGTAATTTCTGAATGCCATGGATTCTTCAACAATGGGGAGTTGGGTACCAAGTAAATCCGGTCTCGATAGTAAATCACCTCGTTCATCACCTGATACCGATCATCCATCACCAACCCATTAAGGATCTCGTGTGTAAACTTGGTCTTGAAGTACTCAACGAGTAACTACACCCTCCAGTCTGGGGTAATGTTCATCAAGGACAAGGTGGTTGGTCTGTTGCACAACTCATCAACAACTACGTTGTGCTTCCCTCTGACATATTCGATGTGAAAGTCATATGCTTGTAGTTTGCTTACCCATTTTTCTATCTCTCCTATAGTTGTTTCTACTCCAAACAAAACCTGAGGCTATGGTGGTCGATCATGACCTTGAACCTGTTCCCCACCAAATACGACCTGAACTTGGCCAACACATGCATGATGGCCAGCATCTCCTTGTCATAGATAGACTAGAGTTGCTCATGGGGCAATAGATTCTTGCTCTCAAACACTATGGGGCACCCCCTGCATCAATATGGCCCCCATGCCCACTCCTGATGCATCACACTCCAACACAAAACGCTGAGTGAAATCAAGGAGTGCCAACACTGGACAGCTACTCATGACCTCCTTGAGGCGATCAAATGCCTCCTACGCTATAGTGGTCCACTCAAAAACCCCCCTTCTTTGTCAAATTTGTGAGGGGTGTAGCCAGTTGTGAGAAACCCTTCAACTCGGTCACATTCCGGGGCTCTGGCCAATCCCAGATAGCTCTGATCTTCTCCTCATGCACTCTGACACCATCCTCCCCAATGATATGCCCAAGTTAGAGCATCTCAGTCAACCCAAACTCGCACTTGGACAATTTGGCATAGAACTGTTGCTCCTCCAGGATGCCCAATACTGTCTCAAGATCTTGTAAATGCTCCTCCCAGGTCCGGTTGTAGATCAATATGTCGTCAAAGAACACCATCACGAACTTCCTCAACTACCCACGAAACATGTGGTTCATGCATGACTAGAATATGGCAGGTATGTTGGTCAGCCCAAAGGGCATAACCAGGAACTCAAAGTGCCCATAGTGGCACCGAAATGTTGTATTTGGGACATCTTGGTCCCTCACCGGGATCTGATGGTACCCGACCTCACATCAATCTTCGAGAAGAACTTTGCTCCCCTCAACTTGTCCATCAACTCATTTATATGGGGAATACAGTAGTAGTTCTTCAACGTTTTCTTGTTGAGAGCCTTGTAATCAATGCACATCTGTAAGGACCTGTCCTTTTTCACCAGCACAACTAATGAAGCAAAAGTGCTAGAGTTGTGTCTAATGTGTCCTAGTGCCAATAGCTCATGGATGGCCCTCTCAATCTCATCCCGATAAACCTTGGGATGTCGATAAGAGGTGGTGATGATGGCCTGCACCCCTGGCTCCAACTCGATGGTGTGCTCAAACCCCCTATCAAGAGGTTGTCTCGGTGGTATGTCCCCAAACACCACTGGAAACCTGTCAAGAATAGCTTGTATCTCTAGATGTGGTGGCTTAGGCTTTCCCCCAACCTCTGAGATCCTCAACTCCACAACCCACCCGATGTCTCCATGTCTCAAGTCAGCCTCCATCCTGTGGGCCGAGACAATCTGTGGGTGGTATAAGAGCATCCCCCAAAGCAACACAATCTTGCCATCTAGCCCTACGAACTCCATCTCCAGCTTTTGCCAATTTGTTGAGAATATGCCCAAAGTATAGAGCCATTGGACTCCCAACACAACATTTGTATCCGATACATCCACCACAAAGAAATGATCCGTCGTGGAGTAATTCCCCATGGTCACTGTCAAAGCTGGCACATAGCAGGTACACTGCATGGTCCTGTCCCCAGGCACAAGAACTGAGAATCCCTCAAACTCCTTAGTTGTGATGCTCCTCCTCTGAACCAGTTGCGCATCAATGAATTTTTGGGTAGCCCCACTATCCACCAGTACTAAGACACGCTGCCCTTGAACAGTGCATCAGATCCTCATAGTCAAAAATTTGGGTACCCCTTGCAGCGATGCAAGTACCCCTCCAGTAGGTGCGAAAGAAACTCCCCCTGTTGGTGGTGGTGCTGGCGCTGGTGCTGGTGTTGGTCCTCCTCCTCCTGGTGGTGGTGCGTTGTCCTCTCCCGACATCTCAAAATAAGTCTCCTCTGCATCATTGTCAGAGAAAACCTCTATATAGTGAACCTTATCTACTGCACACTTGTGGCCTGATGCCCAGGGCTCCTAACAAGTGAAGCACAGCTTCCTCTGCCTGAGGTCTCTTCTGGTCTCATCATCCAGCTGTGCACGCCCCTGATTGGCCCTCGGTGGTGGGGCCCTATTGTCCTTCCCCTTCTGATGGAAGCCCTATCTAGGGGGAAATGGTGCCCTTGTCCTGGGTAGGGCATCCTGTAGGTCTCGGGCTCTCCCTACGGCATCCTGCAATGTAGTGGGCCTGTTGGACCTCACCAACCCACGCAGCGCCTCTGCTAGCCCATCAATAAACATGAAAATCTTCCTAGACTCTGACAAGTCTAGGACCATCACCGACAAATGCAGAAACTCTGAGATGTAGATTTTTGCACTCCTAGTCTGCCTGAGCTTAGTCAACTCCCCAAAATACGCCTCTGGATCCTTCCTCTCAACTGCTCCAACACACTCCTGGTGAACTCATCATAAGCAGCCACTCTGGCATGCCCCAACGTGGTCAATCCGTGGAACCACCAGTCGTGTGCTTCCCCTTCCAAGTGCAACATGGCAATCTTGATTGCCTCACCTTCTGTCATTTGGTTCAGCTGGAAATAGGCATCCAACTTCTCGACCCAGGCCTTGGCCGAGCTCTTGGAGGACCCATCGAAGGTTGGAAGAAAAAACCTCCCCACCGTGCATTGCAAGTTTGTCCCATACACATAACTTCCTCCATTCTGTCCCTTGGGCTTGTTGTTGCCTTTCAGCTGACATAAATCTTTGAAAGTAATGGCCCTCCCAAATTCAGGCCCATAAGACTAATACTCCAGGAAGTAGTCTCCATAGGGTGCTTCCTACTGCTCTGGTTGCCCCATGCTCCAGATTGTAGGAACATGGGAATGGTGGATCTAACGGGTGTGTTTTGCACCAATGGCATGTTGACATGGAGAGATGCATGGTGGTGTGATGTGCCCAACCCTTCTCCATAGTGGAAATCCCCTTGGACTCTTTTTCCCTTGTTTCCATTGCTATTTCGCTGCCCCATCCCTTCAATATTCCTTGACAAATCTTGCACTGCCTTCAGTAGGAGTTGGGCAAACTCCTTCTCCTCATCCCTTTTGTCTCCCTCATTATCCCCCATGTTGGGTTCCTCTACCTATGGTTTTGTCACCATGGGATCAATGGGTGATCCCTAGTTGTTGTTTTTTGCTCCTATATCTCTACCTCCGGTATGTCACGTTCTGCCTATCCTCCAGCGTCATAGACTACGCTGCTCCCACAGGTTGTGCCAAGTCTATGAGCTCTGATACCACTATAATATCCCTAAGGGAAAATTAACAGTAAATAATCAAAGCAAAATAGATAACACATCACAAAAATCGAAACAGACAATCAGACCACAAAAATGCTTCCACAACAACACTGTCTACTCATTTTATTAAATGGGAAAGGTGTAGAATCAAGGTGTTGGAATGTGTGCACCTGGGCTTGCTTTTAGCAAGACAACAAAGCCCCCAATGATCCCTGAATCACCCTCCTTCAAGCCCTGTCAATTCGGCCCAACTGTTGCGTTGTAGAATCTAGAAAATGGTGTTGCTGCTTGAAATGAAGAGCTGCTACAGCCCTCTCTATTGCTCAGAAAATTCCGGGAATTTAATCATGGCCTCTACTCAAGAAACCCAACATAACCCACGAAGGGTTTGGCCAAAGCTTGACCCCAGAATTTTGACCCCCTTGAGCTTGACTAACTCTCCATCTGGGAAATCTGGCTTCCTAAATGATATGTTGTCGAAATGCCTCCAAATTACCTGCAAAGCCTCTTAGAAGGCTTCCCTAGCCTTCCCACCAATTCTCCACCTCAAATTCCCTTATCTCCCCACACTCCCGAAATGCCTCTATCAATCACTGCACAGTCCCTATGCTACTGTGGCTCTCTCTGCTGCTGCAAATTGACCTCCCATTGCTAGTACGAATTACGCTGAAGAAGAACTCCCTCCTTGGGGTGGCACTCAAAGTCCACCGAAGCAAGGGCTAGGATTTCCGTCAGAAACACCCAGTGTGTTGAACAACACATGCAAACTTGGCTCATTGCTCAAGCGTGCTCTTATCAAAGACAAATTCGAAAATGATGAATGATAACCAAAAATGAGAGCTCCTCCCTCTTTTATCGAATTGCCTCCAAGGCTGCCCACGTGGGCCCACATCGACTTCCACCCACCTTCTTCTAGCCAATGAAAGCATATTCTCCTTGTGGGCCGAAAATGCCTTTGTGGTGGCCCCCAAGTTCCACCAAAGCCGCAACTTTTTGCTGAGCCTATAGTTGGAGTGCCCCTTAGGCGAAAAATCACATATGGGTCCCCTAGGCCCCCTTTTTCCTAAGTGAGATAATGTGAGTGCCAAAATTGATCAAAATTTCAATATCCCCTTAGTGAAACACTAAGCAGGAATATCACAAGTTTGAACCCTAGCTTTCTTAGCAACAAATGCACTCACTCTTCTTTGATAAACTAGCTAAAGAAATCGAAGCGTGGTGGGTGTGTGCAGGGGGGCAGGAAGGATCATTTATGATTCTGGAGGAACTCGAGAACTAAGCTACGAATGGGGTCTTCACAGCTACAAATAACCAAGTAGAGCCATCTTCCCTCCTTCAGGGAATTAAGAATCTCTTTAAATGTGAGAGCTTTAAATGTCTTTCGTGACTCGTCTATCATCATCCAACTCATGAATAGTAATAAATCTCTATATGATAACAAACTCACTAGAATATTCGCAAGAATCAAGAAAGAATTCAACAAGTTCAAGTAAATCCAATTTTTTCACATCTTGAGGACCCTTAACAAGGAAGCTGACACAAATGCTAATGGTAACTCCAGGTTGGAAGAAGAGATTTTAAAACAAAATCTGGTGGTGAACTTTTGTGCTATCCCTTAGGTTTATATTCAACAATCTCAATTCATGACAATCAAGTTCGTCTAGCCAATAGTCATGGCTTCAAAGGGAGGAGGGATGAGACATTCAATGGAGCCCTGTCTCCATTCGTGTTTTGAGTTATCAGCAATCACATTTTTTGGGGCAGAATTCCAAGGCTAGGCAATGAGCAGACCTACACTTGCTTGCTTATGATGCCTACCTTAGCAAACGAATCAGAGAGCCGCCTAGACTGGGCATACCACTACCTTCGAAGCTGGTTGACAGGCTCCTGGTGATCTTGGAAATGGATGATAATGGTCAGCACCCACTTGTCAAAGAGACATTCAGGACCCACAGAGGGTTCTCTGATAACATGAGGATACTACAAATGGGAACAACACTTCCATTTTTCGTGTCACTTCCAGAGTTCATGACTTCGAAAACCAACAGGCTTCTCAAAATACAATTACTATAGAAACTTTGGCACAGCAGAAGAGCCAATTTGCACATTAGAGGGAGAATGTGTTATGCTTCTATCCATGGTCACTAATCTCAGCAAAGGCTCTATCTACTGATCCTGATCTGAATATTTCTGTGGGTTCAGTCCCTGTGGGATTCAAGAAAGAGGAAACAGTGTATCAACTGCTACAGGAAATGGATTTGTCAAGCAGAGATCTCAACCTTCCAACTAGGCCTAGGACAATGCTATAAGCAAGCATGTGTTTTATGAAGTTTGTGGTTGCCAATGTTATGTAAATTTACAGAATCTACTATAGTAATAATCATTTTAACAGTTTAGGAAGTAAAACCACAGAGCTTTACAGCCTGGAATCCATATGCAGGATAGAATAGATGTTTATTGGACTAAGATCAGCTCTCAATTTTATATTATCTTGCTGACCAGTTTGGCTGCAGCTTCTTTTAATACAAACTACACCCGTTCTTGTTTAAAAAAATTTAAAAAATAAAATGAAAAATTGGCATTGGTAATGTAAAAGTGAAGGCAAAAAAGACCACAATAATAAAAAATAATATTAAAAAAATGGACCACAATAATAAAAAAATAATATTTAAAAAAAAAAAGGAAAAAGATAAAGCATAAAATAAACCAGCATAGATCTCTCTTAACCGTTATCTATTTACTATTAAATTTGTTTTCAATGCCCTCTCATTGCTTAATAGATCCTGGATTATCATGGACCTAAGCAGGCTATTTAATAATCCAGCATACCTTTGCTATCTTCAGCAAAATGGGGCAATAGAATTAGGGTTAGAATGGTACAGATTTTTCTTTATTATTGTATTCTCACTTTAAGTGATTGTGTACTTAATAACTGCACTGAAACCTAAATGATATCCACAAAATCCTCCTAGGCGGATCTGTAGTCCATGCAATTGCACTGTATTCTGGAATCCTTTCTCTCTGTCTGCAGTGAAGAGCATATATCATTGAACCTTCTTGTGAGGATAAAAAAGGCATGAAAATTACTTTTATTCGTAGGAGACTATTAGTTACTATCAAGCATAGCGTTGATTTTATTCAGGCGTGAGCATATTTACTGTCAAGTATTTTTGTACATGGCATTCACGTTCCTTTTATGAAATTATCCATGATTCAAATAGTTTGTAACTTTGTATAGAGCTAGAATGATCAGTGCTAAAGTGCAATCATTGCACCAAATAATATGTTGAATCGTGGTTCTGCTACTTCAGGTCTTCAAGAGGAAATGAACAATCTGTGTGCACTGTGTGGATATGCAAGTAGGGTCCAGTACGTTTTATTGGGAAGTTTCATGCTTGGATTTAAAACTTGACACCTCATCGGTTTATGTGTAGAGGACACGTCACAAAATTACTGAAGTGCCATCTAGCTGATACCTCCTTAGTATACAAGCTGGCATACAAATTATGGAAGAGATTATCCCAAGATTCAACACCTTTGTCAACTTACCAAATCACTTGACACTGGGAGGCTCAATGATTTCAGCATGTCCTGAATTGGGCACTTCTAACACAAGATATGCCTACCAAATTCTAGAAACGAATAAAAATAGCATACCTTGAATATCAAAATTATAGGCTATCCTTTAATAATATACATTTGATTGTAAATAAAGCCAACAGTTGTACACAAACAAACTGTCAATTTTGAAGAGAGGCACTATCTAATTATTGACCCTGACGTTGAATTTTTTTTACTGCGATACTCTGAAATATCTGTTCAATATCCACAGACCCTAGCAATAAAGAAGTAAACATTTCTGGGAGGAGATCTGGACATGCTAAGAAATAATATAACACGGAAATAGTGATAAATATGAACGACACATACAGAAAGCTTTCCCAATTGAAATGAGTCCTTCCCTAAAAAGGAAAAATATGCCTAACCAACAAAATTTAATGTAGAACAGTACTTAAACGCATACCTTATTCAGCTTTATACATATAAGGCCCTTACACAATTACATAATATCTTACTAAGCCTGAGTTGACAATTAATCTTTACACGTTACCTACTTGACAAACTAAAATTGAACTTAAGGTTGCTACGCAATATTCAATTACTAAATCCAACTTACCTTGGACGGTCATATGACCCTACTACACCTCCATTAGCTGAATAGTATAAGAGAATTAGGCTTAGAATGGTTCAGATTTCTCTCTTTATTGGTGTGCTCTCGCTTCTAACGGATTGTGTGCTTAACACCCGATTACTGAAAGCTAAAAGATATCCACTTAATCCTCTGGGCCTGATCTGTAGTCCATGCCATTGACCATATTCTGGAATCCTCTCATTCTCTGTCTACAATGACAAGCATAAATCATTGAACTGAGGGGGGAAGGCATGCAAATTACTTTCATTTATATAACGCAGTTATTTACCATCAAGTATGACGTTGGTTTTATTCAGAAGTTAGGACATTTTACTGAAGTATTTTTGTATGTGAAATTTATGTTTCTTTTGTAGGATTAGCAATGATCGATAATAAAATTCAATCACTGCACCAAATACTAAGTTAAATCATGGTTTTGCTACTTCAGGTCTTCAAGAGGAAATGCAACACTCTGTATGTCGATATGCAACAAGGGTCCTGTACATTTTGTGGGGAACTTCCATGCTTGAGTTGAAACTTGACACCTCGTAGGTTTGTGTAGAGAAAAGCGAATTCTATGGAGAGATTCCTGTCAAAATTTAAAATTTAAATGCAATTTCAAATGCTGAAAACTGGCATACAAATTATGGAAGACATAATTTTAAGATTCAAGAGAAGACTGTCAATTTAACACAGCGTTATCCAAAGACTAGGAGGCCCAATGATTTCAGTGTATCCAGAGTTGAGCACCTCTAACACAAGATGTGCTTACCAAAATATAAAAATCTATAAAAAATTGCATATCTTAAAAAGTCAAAAATTACAGTTTATCCTTGAAATTAATTATACATATAGGCATACTAATTTTCACTATGTTTACTGGAACTGCTGCAAGTCAAAAACATAATAATATGTATTTTATTTTATTGAGATGCTCTCATTATCTCCATAAAAGGCTAGGTATTGGAAAGAACTTAACATTTAACTGATAACAACAACCTTTCTTAAAACCACCCACCATTAATTAAAAGTCATATTTCTCAAAAGCAACCACCATACTTGATCTTGAGCGGAAGGGATAAATGGATTCCTCGAGTATGCATTAAAATATTGGTTTTCAAGTCCGAATCCTTATCAAGTTCGTAAACCATACCCAAACCATTCACAGTATATTCCTCCCAATCAAACAAGCCCCTTCGAGTTAGACCTTGTACTTGAATGGGAATAGACCTCCGATTCACATTATTGAAATTCCATGAAGGATATCAGAGCAAGATTGTCTAGAAGCCAATACATTCAGTCGTTACAGATATCAGATTTGCAACGAACTGAATGATCAGACTTCGTAGGACAAACAGAGGCAACAGGCTAAAATAATCTCCTGTATGTGATTATCATTTACCCTGTTTAAGCAATTCGGCATTATCAATTATCACAAACCTTCTCTTCCCCATATAAAATAATTAAAACATAAAAATGAATTTTGAAAAAATGGAGACACAGGAAATCGTAAGCTTAAAGCTGTCGCAGGATGGCAAAAGAGCTCTATGGGATCGAAGGAGCTAACTGCCAAATATTTACAGCATTTGAAGCAAAGAACACGAATTACAAAATTCAGTGTCTACCTTCTATTAAATGAAAACGTTTTCATAAAATGGAGAAAAAAAAATGATCATAAACAGCACATATCTTTGATCTTGACCTGTGCTCTCAAGCTCTCAAACCTGCTGGCCAAGCTCATCTAAAGAGACCCGCGATCAAGTGCATTAGTCGCTCAACAGATCAGCAACCCAAAATACTTGCCTTAGGAGCACATCCAATATCCGTTTCTCCTCCTATTGTATGCCCAAGCCCAATGCCTTTGCGTTATAACAGTGCGCAAAAAATCATTAAGCTTGCACTGATAGGTTAATCATATTTTTCTCTCCAATTATACACCAGGAAAAATACCCAAGAGAGGCTCATGATGATATCTCCAACAACCTGTCTAGGCCAATCTCTCGCCAAATCCTCCACCCTTCTCGCAAAGTAAAACCTCCACAGAGCCATCAGAGTATGTAAAACAATGCAGCCTTTCGCAAAAAAGCTCTGGAACTCGCGATCCCTAACAAACGAAACCATAAACAGCATAATTCCTATAGAAAACAGAAGCATGCCTGCAAGGGAATCCGATGTCTGAATCAAAAGCTGATCGTGGGGAGTGGAACCCAGGAGTTTGCTGGCAGTCTCCTTCCCATGCCCGAAGATAGAAACTTCTCTCCAGAAGAACATCATGAGGGAACCAGAGACTACAGCAATTACTGACTGGAGCAGACAGATTAGAGTGAAGCAATAAGCCATTCTAACATGAATGGATACAAGGAGCCTTGATTTTCAAATTGATCAGAGCCTATCCAATTCTCTATCACAATAAACCATTATTATTAGTTTTTTTCCCTCTCTAAATGACCCAAATCGTCCATTCAGTTATCTTTCGGACCCATTACATGGAAAGCAGTTTCGTTCACACCGATCAAACACCCATGTACCGTAAGTAAGATTTCTTAAATACCCAACTCTTCGGGGTCATGCATAAATCGTCAAAAACAGACTTGCTAAATTCCCATCAAAATCAAGAATAATTAAGGAGAATAGACAAATTACACCCAAATCATGAAAACAGATTTCCTTCAAACCCACACTATCAAAAGCATCTTCCCTTCATACTTTATCATGATTAAAAAAAGAATTCCTCGATGCCCACCTCATAAGAAGAAATTGAGAGAGACGCACACAAGTCCCAATATGATTCAACAGGTCCAGAATCCGCATAAGCAAGATCTCAATTGTATTTAAAAATATCAATTTGTGTTATTTGTCCGTGTTTCTTGTTAAAACCGACTCAAATCCCTAGGGATAGAAAGGATGGCATCCACCCAATTGGCAACAGGCTTTAAATTTTGCCTGATTTTACAGCTTGGAAGTGAACAGGCTGCAAAAAGAGTAGTTGTCTTGGATCCTGTGCAAGAATATCGACCGATCGATCACTGTTCCCCACCCATTCCATCGATATGTATCGATAAAACTATCTTATTAAATGTTTTAATACACTACCACTATTACTGCTCCCTTTTTGTTCATCCTTTCGCATGTCATGGTCAAAGGTACGGTAAATTCTAGATCTTGAATCTTCTTGTATTGATACAGCTGTATTTCCCTCCACTCATATTCATGGCATGGTCAAAGATATCCTAAATCTTCATGTAAATTGATACACCTGTATTGCCCTCTACCCATATTCATCAATTATGAGGAGAATGAAACGTTCCCAACTCGCCCTCTTTGAAAATGGCAGCCCTCGCAGTCAGCTCGCCCATGTCAAAAGACCCACCCTTTTTCACACGTCTCAATCACTTCACTTATATAGATGTATATAGAATTATGCTTGTATATGTATGTAAATTAGTGGATCACATTTATTTGTGACGTTGCTATGTGACGGATGCGAAATATTCTTTTTCATTCGAGTAAAATTCAAATTTATTTTATGTTCATCGAATTAAAGAAATAAGGAGATTGAATTAAGATGTATAAGAAAAATAAAAGTTTATGTTTTCTTCATTCAATTATTTGATGTTTCTATCGAATCGATTTTTCATTTTTTAGAAGAGCATGCATAATGGTATGGATATTTTTGAATGAATTAGCTACTCACAAGTGAACTAATATTTTGAAATAATAGTTAGTAAAAAGAAAATCTAGGAAGAAAAAATGACTAACTTCTATTAAGAATAAAAGTAGTTATATTGTTCATAGATTTAGTGCTTAATTTGTTGCCTAATGCCTTAGGAACTAGTTACAAAAAGTCTTTCAATACTAAACGCATAATCACAAAAATACCTATGCTCAAAATTACAAAAAAATATAGATATGTTCATTCATACTTCTATAAAGGAGAGAAGCCAGAGATCTGCCTATGGGAACAGGGGAGCCACGAAGCAGGAGACAAAATTACCTGAGCAAAACTTGAAAGTTGTTGAAAAGACCTATGCTCAGGATTACAAAAAATTGCAAATTTGTTCATTCATACTTCTATAAAGGAGAGGAGCTAGAGATCTGCCTACGGGAATAGGGGATCCACAAAGGAGGAGACTAAATCGCCTAAGAAAAACTTCAAAACTGCCGAAAAGACCTGCATAAAACATGAAGGCTACTGAAAAGCCCTGCACAAGCCTAGGAAGGACCACAAACCGCATCGTTGAACCGGGGGCATCATTTATCCAATAAGTATGAAGTCGGATTCCAACACTTGCCCCAAACGAGTAGACTAAAAATTGCTGCATCCTGGGACCATATTCAAACCCTGTATGGACAGATCATTTGCTTCTTGCTTGTGATCACTAGGAATATGGGAGAAAGAAATTTGTTGAAATAAGCCCCTAATCATTATTCTCATGGTTTATGACAAATTTCATTATTTATTTTTTTAAATAAGAAGTAAGAGGTTATTTATAGTCTTCGAGAAAGTATAGAAATTTAATATTCATAAAATTTGGACATCACATCCAACAGTCAAGCTATATAGCCTATGTCTTTCTAATGGGCATAGATCTAGCCTCATCTCATGAAATGCAAAACCTAAAAGTCATAGGCGACTTTAAAAATACTATTCACCGCCATTGCCAGCAACCAATCCTAAATACTCGACTCTGAAGTCTATTTTGTTTGCATTAGACTCCTCCCACTCTTCTCCTTGATAGCCTTTTTAACCCCAAGATCCAAGAATGGACTAGCAAATCATCAAATTAATAAGCCTCTCCTAAAAATATGAGGATTTGAGTTATCAATGGATATAGATTCTTTTCCCCCAATGATAAGATGGATTATTAAACCTCCTAACCAACCCATCATACATTGTCATCCTTGAACTTTATGAAAGCCATGCATAAGACACCTTCTCCATCAACTTATTCTGCTCCATTAATTCTTGTTTGGTGTTATATGCCCTTCCCACATTATTCCCCTGCTCAAGGTGGGATTTTGCATGCTCTAGTTGGTATGGCAATCCCGCCAATTCATTATGTTTCTTCATGGGTCTCAATTAGCAAGGTACAGGTTGTTATTTGCCCTTGATTTCTCCTCGTGATGTTATTGTATATTTTGCCTCGCTTACCTCTATATGGATTATGATTTGTTTTCCCTTCACTTTCAGCTATTCTAGTTCTCCTTGGCTTGTGGTGTCAAGATGGCCCTTCTCAACCTCCTTGTAATTAAATCAACCCTCTCCCACCTAGAGGATGAGATAATTGATATTTACTCCTCTTAAGCTATTAGCGAATGCCTAGAAAATATGGAAGTCCTTCTAGGCACAATGATGGAAGTTTGGATCCGATACTGATAATTTATTAGACAACTCTAGGACGAGATAGATACAGTTCACAACCTTCTCTTGAAACTCACCACTACATGACACCTCACTTCCACATGCAACCACTCTTGTGATAGTTTTGGGTCCTCTTCAATAAACACAACACATGGTGCCATTTCCAACATTAACACACAACCCCTGATGAATCCTTTGTGCAACCTAAATTCATTTGTCATCCTCGACATCTAGGTCCTCAATAAATGTACTGCTTTTATTTTTCAATGTTTGGATTTTTTTCCCTATTCTTTACTACAAGAATCTCTATAATCTTTTTCAGTTTTTTAGTCTATAAAAGGCTAGATAGAATTTTGGATTCATGCACATGGGTATGCTCTCTTTCAAAGATAGTTTTGAAATTTTTGTACTTATGTAGCATCCTTCTAGGTGTATTTTTGTTAAACTAATAAAAATAATAATAAATCTAGTTTTAAGGTCACAACCAAGCTAGACATTGAATTGGTGTATAAGGGTCCCTTGTTTGTGGGACAAGGGACCCACCTTCGAGCAACGAGTTGACTGCTAAAGTTTGTGAAGATGTACATACTCTACCCCACCTACATTTGACCCTATAACCTCTTAGGAGGAAATATATACTTAACCATTAAGCTTACTCAAGTTGTACATGTAAAAATCCACCAATTCATATTTTAAAAAATATATCAATCACATCTCTAACGATAGAAAACATCCTCTACATTCAATTATAATTTAATGGTCGATAGAAAATAATATTCTAAATTCAAATTTTATCAATTGTTGCATGGCAACTTAGCTCCCGCCGAAAAAAAATAAAAAATATGTAATGGATAGTTAAATTTAATATCACTAAATATAAAAGTAAAGAGTAATCTTTGTTAGAAGATAATTAAAATAAGAAAAACATTATTTATTCACAAAGTCTGTAAAGAAGAATTGAACCATTTATCCTAAAAGCGAAAGGAGAGTTAAAATTTTTGAAAAGAAAATTCATATGAGTAGTTATCAATTGTAAATTAAGTATTGACACCAAAATAACATATTATATTCGTACCATTTTATATGTGTTAGTTATTAATATTGTGCACTACAGAAAAAATAAAATAAATATATATCATATATTATGTTAATATCAAGTATATATAATATTGTCAATTGGATTTACCTTAGATGGTTGGGAGGAAGGATTGTGATCCTCCCCACCTAAGTTCAAATACTACTAAGTGACATGATGAGCTTTGATGTAATGGACTGAAAGATGTATATTCCTCATATAAAATATTCACAAGATTAGGAGTATCAAATCAAAAAATAATTTGTTTTTTGTTTTTTTTTTTTCTATTTCCAATTTAGTGCTACAATAAGACTTCAACTCTTTTTTACAATTCTTTTCTTCAGTGAAATTATGGAACGTAAAATTTTAGTATATCACAATACCAATAATAATAATAATAATAATAATAATGAATAAATAGATAAATATTTTTAATCAAAGCATAATTGATATTCCATGTTGGGGGTGTTAATGTGTTTAAAGATGGGGCTTTGGAGGTTGTGCCCGCCAACCCTAGACATGATGTGCATTAATGAAGGCGATACGCAACCAATGCCTTGCATGCAATTGCATGTAAACCCCTAGTTGACAATGATCATTATAAACCCAACTCAATTGAAGTTTTGAGAAATCGCTCATGGTGGTTTGAGGGGAGGCAAGGGTAAGTCCTTGACCCCCCTATGTATGCCTTCTGCTCCAGCTGGTAGTGTAAGGAGTTTTGTGTTTGGGCTTGGGGTTGTGATTGAGGTAGCGAAGACTGAGTTCACTGGCCTGCAAAGGTGTTGGTGGAAGCCATGGAGTTTCCTTGGAGGTGTGGTCTATGTTTGGATGCTTGGAACCTTGGAATATGGTGGGATGGTTTGGGCTTCATTCACAATTCCTCCACTAAAACTCAGGTCGATTACTCTCTTCACTGGTAATTGGTTTTAAATTTATTTCTATGATGGGGTTTGAGATGGTAGATCCAATTTATTTGGGTTGTGAAGCTTTTTTCAGTCTTTTAGTTGGGGTCGGGGAGACTTGGAAACCAAATCACTTCCTTTTCTCCAAGGTTTCTTTCATTTGGTAATGTTTGGGTTGTGGGCTATGATTTGTGTTAATAATGGTGTGTGTCATCATGTGAATTGTATAGAGTTGGATAAAGGGATCCTATGGGTTGGTTTCTCGAGTGTCTAAGAGTCTTATGCATATGGGGTTCTCTGTTTTGTGTGAGCCTGAGTATTTGTTTTATAGTGTTGGGGAATGGGTCTCCATAGAGGCTATCATGACCTCTGTTCAGCACTTAGGTGCTTCATTCAAGTTTGAGGTTTGTATCACAAGCTTAAAGGATGATATAGTGAGTTGGAGCCTTGGTTATATGAAGGATGTGCCTCGATTTATCTCCTTTTTTTTGCAGGATGAGGTATTTATAGTGGTTGTTCTAGGTGCGCACTCTCGGCTTAGTCATGCCGCTATGACAACGAATGCGATGTAGGCGAGGGGGAGGGGGCAATGGTCCATAGGGGCAGAGAGGAGCGGGGATTTTTGCTCATGACTTGGTTATCACTTACTTCAATGTAGTGTCATTAGAAACAATGAAGGAGATACACAAATTGGAGACTCAAGCTGGGGTGGAGAGATAATCCCACTCATATTCAGAAATCTTGGAGGATATGTCAACTTGGGTTCCTAACCCGACACACCAAGCGCAGAAAGAAGCAATACTTGAACTCTCTGGACTTGCCCTGGAAAATGAAGATATTGTTGGGTTTAGCCTTGAAAGATGAGAAAGTGGAGTGGTATAACATCTTTGTTACCTTGGAGGAAATGAAAAGGATGCTTAGGAATCAACGTTTATGCTTGGATAGGATTTATTCTCAATTTTCTCATGTGGAGGGGCATATTGCATTTGAATCTGATAGTGAATATCCTCTAGATCCACTAGGTTCAACCACGAGGGTACCAATTATGATTTCGTCTTTAGATAACGATTAAGATTCTCATTGGTTGGCTTTGTGGTTCTATGTCCTCTATGTTCTAGTTTCGCCCCAGTCGTAAGGGATTTTGACTTTACAATGTATTTAGTTTTTATAGCCAAGGTCGTATGGAAAAATGCAGACTTGCTATTGTCAAGAGTAATGGCTTGAGGAGGATTAAAATCATTAGGGTAAAATCTGGAAAAACTATGTAATCCTATTTTTTTGGCAATACAAACTATTAATTTACAAAAAAAGCACAACTAATACAAAGTTAGTGATTCCCTAATGGGGGTGAAAAATGAGGCAGGGCAAGGGTTTAGGGGACAAGCCCGCCACCCCACCTCCTTAGAATTCATTTAAGAAGGGGGTAGTGTAGCCAACCCTCGACATGCAGAAGCGTGTGAAGTCCAGTGTGATCCATGAATATAAAACATTAACTTCCCATTCTCATCCTTGTTCAAAAACAAAGTCTTCTCCTGTGTATATTGTTGGCATTATGATACAGGTGTTGTCCTTGATGGCAACTCACTCAGAGGTTTGATACAGGTGATGGTAACTTAATCAGATGACAAATCAAAATGCAGCAAGTCAAGGGAGAGGTATATGCAGGTTGACCGTGATGAAAGTGCGTATATACGCGGGTTAGCGGAGTAAAAGGTGCGTATACATATACACGTAAGTTCACAGAAGGAAAAACGCGTACATGGTTTTGGTCCATGGTATTTGGTCCATGATATTTTGGTATTGATCCATGGTATTTGGTTCGAAATGACGACCCCAGGTATTGGGTCCATGGTATTGTTTCTACATGGTTTTGGACCATGGTATTGAGAGAAGCCTAACCTATATAAGGAGAAGATCATTAGGCAAAAGGGGTGTGCAAGGAATGGATGTCTGACAAAGTGGGAAGATCTAGTATTGTTGGTTATCGATTTGTGCTGCTTGGCTCGGGTTGGATATGACAGTGAAGGTATAAGTAATTATCTTTAGATCTGTACGTGGGTTGTCTCTGGTGGAAGCGCGTATACACGCGATTTTGATATAGTCAAGTAGTGTATGCATTATGAGATTTGGTGTTTCAGGTTGTTGTTGATTCTAGTGGTTGTTGCAGAGTTTTGGGCTCTGGTTTGCGCTTTGTGTTTTGATGACACGGTTTCAGTGATTCAGTATTGGGTGATTTAGAGATTTATGATACAAGTATAAGTTGATTATTGTATTGCAACAGTGATTGTTTTGTACTTATGGATCCAGTCTGAAAATTTATGAAACGTGGTCCCTGAAGAAAAGAAGGTTGCAGCCTTCTGTAGGTCAGCACCTACGTACTATTATATCCACTAGTACAAGAGCTAAGGGGGTTGTAGCTCCCTTCCAGAAGTAGCTGAAAAACGAGAGAGGGTTATAGCCCTCTGCAGGTTGAAGCCTGGGTGCTGGTAAAGGATTGCACCAGTACATTGTAAAAGAAGTTTCTTATTAAAGGAAGAAAGAGACAAATTGCAGCAGGTGGTTTACACCCACATTGGGTTTCCATCTTATATCATGGTGTTCATGTGTGCTTCTTATGTGTGATGATCTGTACTGTTTTACTACACCTGTTTACTGTTAATGTGGTTAATAATGTTCTGATGCATTTACTGAAGATAAGCTAACTGAATCATAAGAATTGCTGCATATATGCTTGTTGCATTTAATACAGTCGTGTATATACGCGTATACCCTTAACTGAAGTCGCGTAAATGAATCAGAGTGTGAAAATGAAAAAGTATCGGAGTTGCTAATACTGATTC